>APFE030232124.1:532-45646 GCA_000404065.3 Pinus taeda | reverse complement strand
TACATACTTACACATATCCCTCATACTTGATTGTAGAATGAGCCTCTCCTCTATTTTAAACTAGTGTAGATCCATTTTAACTACTAATTATTTATTTATATGGCTTAATTTTTTTAATTTTTTGTTGAAATTAGTTAAAATTATTTTTATTATTTTTTGAGGACATTACATACTTACACATATCCCTCATACTTGATTGTAGAATGAGCCTCTCCTCTATTTTAAACTAGTGTAGATCCATTTTAACTACGGATCTACCAAGAGTCGAGAGGGATCAATTCTCAAACGTGAAAATAAATTTACACGTCAATCGCTTTTAGACCTTGATAAATATGTGATTAAGATAGATCTATAGTGGTGATTTTTCATTGTTTAAATTGTATTTTTGAATATTTTATCATTATTAGAGAATGATCAATTCTCAAAATGTGAAAACAAATTTAGACGTCAATTAATCCCTCTTGGTAAATATGTGATTAAGATAGATCTATAGTGGTAATTTTTCATTGTTTAAATTGTATTTTTGAATATTTTATCATTATTAATATTTCATATTAAAAATTGAATGAGTTGCACATTTTCCTTTTATTAAGAAGTAACTACATTTTTTTTACCTTTAATTAATTTTTCCTTTCTAGTTAAGGGTAACATTAATACACATATATATAAACACATACTTTCTTTAGAGAGAGAAAGTTCACACACTCATATATAAACACACACTTTTTGTAGAGATAAAAAATTCATACTGAAATATATTAGTTAGTATAGATATTCAAAATATTACAAATATGGATGTTACAAATATGGATATTAGCTAGATAAAGATCTATGCTCTAATAATTTTAGACATAAAACCACTTAATATATATCCAATTAATTATATATAAAAATAATTATAAAATTAAAAATAAATATTAAATATATTTATTTGATTTATATTTTATAACATTAATACATCGAATCGAATGCCTTTTCAATAAAGTATTATCATTTGGAATAATTAAACAAAATATAGCAATTTTTTAAAACAGAAAAGAACTAGAATGTAACTATCAACCTTCTAAAAATAACTTTAATTTCTCCACATTTGTGTGTTAGAAATGTTTCAAATTTATATTCCAAAAGAAGAGCTTCAATGATTCCCAACTCTTCCATTTTAATAAAGGAGCTTCATCCTTATCCTTGCACTTAAAACGTGGACCAACCTTTCCATGTTATATCCTCTATATAATCTGTTTGGCCCAATGGGATTTTAGTGTCACGTGATAAAATTCGCAACTACAATTACCTTTTCCTATGATTCTTAAAAGCTCCTTGGCTGGCTAACTGAACATGTTGTACTAAAGAGGTCGGTCTTGATAACATTGTAATAAAGAAGATTCGGTAGCGTCGTGGCAGGTACGAAAGGAGTTGCTCTCTACTGAAGAATAATGAAAATGGAGGCCGCTGGATTGAAACTCTAACAAAAGCTTTGTAAGTGGGAACTTAAGATGGCGTTCTTTGACGATGTCAAAAATCCGTACGGAAAGTAAGGTGGGGAATTGGTTTTTTTTTTTTACCAGAAAATTTGTCAATAAAAATATTTATATTGTTTTTAAGGTGAAAATGGATTCATATTATAAAAATATCTGGGTACTAAGGTGAAAATGGATTCAATATTATAAAAAATATCTAGTACCAAAAATTTTAGATTTCATTATAAATTACTAAATTTAAAAATAATAATAATAAAAAAAACATATTAAAATTTCCAAAATTTGTATTGTCCCATAGAGTACTCTAAAATTTTATCGTCACATTCAATACAGCGCTGTGGAATGTTCACCAGAAAAAGATGGGAATTAGGTAGATTAAAAATGATTTGTAATAGGCTTACTGTTAATCAATTTTATGCAGCGGGAAGGCTGAGCAAATGGCTGACAAAGCTGGTACCCTTTTACTTTGTCAGCAACATTTGCTTTCCCTTTCTTCAATAAAGTGTTTGTAGGGCAGGGGCAGAACATTTCTATGGTGGTGGAGCCACGCCGACAGAATTCCCATGGCCCGCATATCAGATCAGAATGGACCCCTCGACTACTTGGCGTGATCTCGACGGAAACGGTGTACCTGACTCGAATCCTGGGGTGTCACAAGGCCTTTTAACTTCCCGACTGTTAACGCTTGGCGTGGTCTCGACGGAAACTGTGTACCTGACTCGAATCCTGGCGTGTCACAAGGCCTTTTAACTTCTCGACTGTTAACGCAATAGAATAGTTTAACGAGGCCATAATTTCTTTTAGAAATAGTGGAAATTTTTATCAGATTCTAATTTGGTAATTTTTTTTTGAGAAATTTAGATTACAATTATCAAAAATTTAAGATTTTGAATTTCTATTTTTAATAATACTAAATTCAATTCCACAATTAACCCTCTTCGATATTTCAAATATCAAAAAAATATTAAAAAAAACTTTGCCCTGCAAAATTGTGGCCTCCGCAGACAACGCTGAAAATTGATTGGTGTATGTAAACTGCAATGTCGAATGTTACTTTTGTTGCGGGCTCCAATGCAGTGTGCCAGGTACCCACAATCCACATGGCAATTTTGACTCTTCACATATATGTAAGAGAAAATGAATTTGCCTGTTTTCTCCTTTTTCTTCCCAAGAGATGTAAGATGCCGCATCGACTATGATTATTCGCATTATTACTTTAATTTAGTGCCCAATTCTCTCATATTCATCATCATGACTATCAATCTTGAAATTGCAACAGAGCTGGTTCTGGTTGCTTTTTAAGGGATACCCTTCCTTCTCTTCTCTTCAAACTTATCATCATACAGGTGAGGCCAACCCCATGTTTTGTTTTGTTGGTTTATGGTGGCGCTTTGAGTGTTTTCTATAAGAAAAACAAATGCTTGTAGGGATTTGGATTTTGGGTTGTCGCACTCACACAGTTTAACTTGAGGTTCTTATTTTTCATTGGTTATTTAAACACGTACTTTGTTGCTATCCTCCCCTTGGATTCTTGGATTCTTCTGATTCACACTCTGCATGTCCTGCCACTATTCTGAACAGATCATATACTTGCAAGTTGCATGTAATCAAAGAAATATATTCTATCCGTGTTTAGTTGAAATCATGCGTCTTATCTTCACCACTAGTACTCGACTTTTTATTATTGCTGAGCTACTTGCAGCTACTCTATTATCTTTGACATGCATTATTGTTGATGTCTCTGAGCAGATTGAGGAGATGGCACACAAGCGAGATCACATTTTGGTGCTCATTCTCATGACCATATCCACATTTACATTTATGGTAAGTACACAATTCAAACTCTGATATCTTCTTTTGTAGAACGAGCTGGTCTGAATCTTTTGTAGAAGAAGAGTATAGTTATGGTTTCCATGTAATACACAATGATTAGAGCCATAGATGGTGCAGATTCCTACTTGTCATGGCGGATCACATCATCCATTTGCGGCGAAGGCGTCGTTGTTACGACTCTGGCGCCGCTTGTTGCCAAATGCGAGGCTCCCACCCTTCTTGTTGGAGAAGGCCTCCCCTCTGAACGCAACTTCAGTGGCCGTCTTTGGTGGCTACATTGCAAATCACACGCTTTCCGACCACATTGCATCTTTTTGCACTGCCGCAGATCTCCTCTGCCCTCGAAGAATTGCGGTGGGCGGAGCTGTGAATGCTGTGACGGAGGACGTGGATTTCCAGAGTTATCATGGAAAAGACTTCAAAAGCTACAAGGTCGGAGGCGTTTCTGGCATCGACAGCTTCAGAAATTACTCAGACGGAGACAACGTGGTGAAGGGCGATTTCAAAGGATACGGGCGGGATGGCAATTTACAATCTGAAGTTTTTGCAAATTACGCCCCCCAAACCAATGTTGAAGACGAAGGTTTTACAACGTATGGTAGCGGAGGCAGTGCAGGCAGTAGCGATTTCTCTAGTTATGGACCGAATACGAACGTTCCCGATCACCATTTCAAGAACTATGGCACCGACAGTAACGAGGCCATTCAGGATTTCACCAGCTACGGCGATAACTCCAATGTCATAAAGAATGACTTCGCCACGTACGGTAAGGACGCCAACGCCATTTTGACTGGCTTCACAAGCTATGCCCAAAACTCCAATGTTATGACCAACAGTTTCAAAGGCTACAGTGAGAACGGCAACGGCCCCCTTGATCGATTTACTTCATATGCAGACAACGGCAACGTCCCCAGAAATGAGTTTGAAAGCTACGGCGCCAACGGAAATGGGGCCTTGCAAACCTTCACCAATTATGCAGACGGCGCCAATGTACCCCAAGATGTTTTCAAGTCCTATGGGAAGGATGCCAATACTCCTCTTGTGACATTCAATAACTACGGGAATTCGTCAAACTCTCAGCAGGACGAATTCAAGCAATACGGAAAGGGTTCCAACAGTCCTCTCATGCAGTTCACCAGCTACGCCAAAAACACCCAATTCACGGAGTATGACAAGAACGGCACAGGCGCAACATTCTCATCCTACACTAACTCCACTACTTCCGCCTCCCCCGCCATGGGCGTGGAAGCGGGGAAGTTCTTCCGAGAGAATCTGCTGGTCCAAGGTTCGAGTCTCCCTTTGCCCAACCTGAAAGATTACATGCCCAGGAGATCATTCCTGCCTCGATCTCTGGCCGACAAGCTTCCCAGCTTCAGCAGCCAAAGCTTGGGAGAGCTGGTACGAATGTTCAGCATTCCAGAGAATTCGAGCATGGAGGGAATGATGGCGAAGACGCTAAAAGAATGTGAACGCCCTGCGGTGAAGGGGGAAATAAAGAAATGTGTGACATCGATAGAAGGAATGGCAGAATTTGCGGTGGGGATATTGGGGGCGAAGGTGGAGGTGCTTACCACAGCGAGCACGGCGGGATCTGGAGAGCGCGTCAAAGTCGGGGAAGTGAATGTGAAAGATGGAGGGAGAGTGACGAGGTCGGTATCGTGCCATCAGAGTATGTTTCCGTATCTCGTCTATTATTGCCATTCAGTGCCCAAGGTGAAGGTGTATGAGGCTGCACTCATGCGCAACTCCACTTCCAACACCGAGAAAATAAACGATGGAGTGGCCATCTGCCATTTGGATACCACGGAGTGGGGTGCAGGGCATGCTGCATTTGTGGCGTTGGGACATAAGCCCGGCTAGATCGAGGTCTGCCACTGGATATTCGAAAACGATCTCATCTGGGTACCTCTACCCTGATGTGATCGTAACCATATTTGCTACATTGCCATCTTACGAAATAAAGACGATGCACAGCATCTGTAAGCACCGTTCAATATATTTTTTCGTCAAATGATGGCAAAGTATTTTTTTCTACGGTTGAGATGTATTTCTTCAGCTTTTGGAATCAATGTCATCATCTCTTCCTTCCCCTTTAACTCGATAGGTATATATAATGCATTACGTGCCTTTTAGAATTAGATTGCAATCACCATAATGAATTGGAGATAAATTAATAGTCGGTAGGAATAGTTAATAATCGGCGGACTCACTATTGAATCTCCAGCTCATTCAGTGTATTGTGTTGAGTGTTTTCTCTGATGTGTTATCAGAGTGAGTCGTGATACCAACTGAATTAGTTTGTTGGCTCGGCGGGAGAAAGAGGTGTCCAAGAGCTTGTAAGAGATCCCCAGTGCCATGAAGGAGCATTCTGCAAGGAGTCCTGTGCTGCTAGAGTGCCGTAATCGAAGCCTCCAACATCTGAATTTAGCGGTGAATCTAAGGGTTTGGCCGACCTGTGGAAGTTGAGATTAAGTTGCAAAGCACTTTCATCTTGGAAAGTGTGCGAGACGCTGATTGACTTGTCCCTCACCGCTGAAAGGGCATGAAAATACTGAAAGCTAAAGAGTTTCAAACAGAGAGGGAGAAAATATTGAGCTGCGGATTGTCTCCAGCAGATGAAAGTTTGATTTTATTTTGGAGTTGTTTTTAAGGGTGTGAAAAAAGTTTGAAATGAAATTTTGATTTGTGTTATTTAAATTAGTTTTTTATTATATATATTTCACATTTATAAATTTTCTTTAGTTTTTAAATTTTATGAGTAATATTTCTATATAAATATTACCTATCAAATTTGTGATTTAAATAAATTTCTTAATAAAACCTACTTATAAATTTAAATTTCTTTTTTCATATTTTTGGTTACTAAAGTAACTAATATTATTTTATTTGGTTACTAAAAGTAACTAATATTATTTTTAATAAAGCCACTATAAATTTGATTTTTCTTTTTCATGCTTTTGCTTACTAAAAGCCGTTTTATTTTTAGTAAAGCGCACTTATAAATTTGAGTTTTCCTTTTCATGCTTTTGGTTAAAAGGAAAAGAAGGAAGTTCATTTAAAAGAAATTAACCACACAAAAAAGGGTTATTGTCGCAAAAAAAGGGTTATTTTCGCATAGTGGGAAAAAGGGAGTTTTCTTTTTTCATGCTTTTGGTTAAAAGCAGAAATAAGGAGTTCATTTAAAATCAAATAACAATACAAGAAAAACACGTTATTGCCGCATGGTGTGAAAAAATTATTGGTACCTGTAAAGCAGTTCTCTTTTTAAGAAAAAAAATTATTGTGGCATAGTGTGAAAAAAGTTATTGGTGCATGGTGTGAATAACGTTTTTAAATAAGGTTTTTAAAATGGTAGTTTTTTTAAGTGGTGAGAGAATGATATATAAAAAAGTATTATAAGAAAGTTTTATTTATGGTGATGGTGGTGTAAAGTTTATGAGAGGATAATTTTATGAATAAGAATTTATTAATGGGGATTATATTTAAATATTTTGTTTTGTGAGATTATTTTTGGGTGTATTTGATTTTAGATTTGATGGATTTGGTTGCATTTTCTTGATTGGAGAAAGAATTTTTGTCGTTATGTCAAATTTTCTAGCTAATATTTATTTGAATGAATCCACTAAACTTGATGGAGGAAATTATTTGAATTGGAAATTCAAGCTGCTAACAATTCTAGAGGGTTATAATTTGTGGTCAATTGTGAGCGCGGATGAGCCCAAACCCACCATTGGAGCTTTTGTTTCAGATTGGGAGAAATGGGAGACGAAAGCAAAGGTGTTGTTGTGTATGTTGTTAAAGGACAAACATTATTCCTCACATTAGAGATTGCAAGACATCCAAAAAAACGTGGGATGTGCTGGAGGGTTTGTATGAAACAACAAATACAAACTAGATATTATTTTGAAGACTAAGTTTTTATCTCTAAAAATGGAAGCAAATGAAAATATAAGCAATTTCATGTCTACTGTCAAGATTTAAGTGATAAGTTAGGAGATATTGATGAACATGTGTCTAGTACTGACTTAGTCACCATCACATTAAATGGCTTAGTGTAAGATTAACAAAATTTTGTTTCAAGTCTCTTAGCTAGAGAGAAGCCCCCTACATTTGATGAATTGACAAGAATTCTTCTACAAGAGAGGATGAAGAGCTTTAATTTGGCCTCTAGTAGTTCAAATTTGACATTGGCAGCTAAGGGTAAACAACCATACAAAGGCAAGCCATGGGACAAGAACAAAGGAGGCATGTTTCAAGAAAAACATAAAGTTATGACACCATCTAAATTTCCAACTCAGGATAAGAGAAATGATGATTGTTATTATTATGGCAAACTTGGGCATCACTCTAAAGATTGCTATAAAAGAAAATATAACGAGTCTAGACAAAGAAACAAAAGGCATGATGGAAATTTTGTGGACAAAGACACCTCAATAAGTGATGGATTTAAAAATCTCAGATTATTTGTTTATGATGCTCCATTGTCTATGGAAATTGATGATGTGAATTGTTGGTCCATTGATTGTGGTGCATCACTTCATATGGCTTGTAACAAGGATTGGCTTGATGAATATTATGAGAACATTGATGGAACATATGTTTATCTAGGAGATAACAAATCACTTAAAGTTCAAGGTTATGGAGTAATAGATGTGAATTTGCCTAATGGACAAGAGAAACAAATCCATAATGTGATGCATGTTTCTAGTATAAAAAAGAATTTAATTTATGTTTCTACTATTGCTGACCAAGATTTGAAGGTGAAATTTGTTAAATCACAGTGTATTGTGAAAGATATTCAAGATCACTACAAGGATATTGCCACAAGTACTAGAGTTGGAGGGTTGTATAAGTTGGATGTGACCAGGACAGGTCATCAAGCATTGGCATCTACAACAATGTCAACAACAGAGTTATGGCATCAAAGGTATGGGCATCTAAATCACAATGATTTAATGTTAGTTCAAAAGAGCACAATGGTTGAAGGTCTTCCTGTTATGAAGAATGATCATGTTGAATGTGAAGCATGTGTACTTGGCAAGAAACATAGAGAAGAATTTCCTATACATCAAGAAAAAAGGTAGATGGAAATACTTAAATTAATTCATCTGATGTATGTGGACCTATGCAAACTAGATCTCTTGGTGGAGCATGGTATTTTCTTATTTTTGTTGATGATATAGATCTAGGCATATATGGGTCTCTTTCATAAGAAAGAAGAGTGATGTTTTTGAGTACTTTAAAGAATTCAAGAGTATGGTGGAAAAAAAAACTGACAAGTGTATCAAAATTCTCAGATATCATTGAGGAGAATATAAATCAAGAGAATTTAATGAATATTGTAAAAGCAATGGGATTCTAAACAATTTACAGTGCCACATACACCTTAGAAAAATAGAGTTGTTAAGAGGAAAAACAAAACACTAGTAGAACTTGCATGTAGTATGCTTCAAGGTAAAAATATTTCTAATGGTTTTTGGGCTGAAGCCATTAATATTGTTGTTTATTTAAAAAATAGGAATCCAACCAAAAGTTTAGAGCTTAAAAAACTTTTTAAATCATTTTATGGATATAAACCAAAAGTGAGTCATTTAAGAGTTTTTGGTTGCAAGACATTTACTCATATTCCAAAAGACGAAAGAAGAAAACTTGATGCAAAGTCAATTAAGTGCACATTTACTGGTTATTGTGATGATAAAAAAGAATACACGTTGTTTGATCCCATTTCTCATAGATTGCTTGCAAGTAGGGATGTGGTGTTTCATGGGAATGCAAATGAAGGCGATAAAATGAATAAGACTAGTATATGGCATGATATTGATGATTATGTCAAAATAGCTACAAGTGTTGAACAGGAAACAGAACAAACACAAGAACATGTACAAATTCAAGGGCAAGGAGCATCAAGCAGTCATGACACTCCAAGAATAGGTGAATAGACTCCACAAAGCAGAAAGAAAGATGAAAATAGTAAAACTCCAAGAATGTCATCACGTCAAATTCAGGCACATAATAGGTATAAAGATTATGCATTAATGTCTCTTGTAATGAATGTTGTAGAACCTTCAAGCTATGAAGAAGCTAAAGAATATAAATAATGGAGAGATGTAATGAATGAAGAAAATAACTCTATAATGAATAATGATATATTGGAATTAACATAATTGCCTAAAAATAAAGTTCTCATAGGATGCAAATGGTTGTATAAATCCAAGTTTAATGTTGATGGAAGTATTGATAAGTATAAAGCTAGATTGGTTGCAAAAGGTTATTCACAAAAGGAGGGAATTGATTATGAAGATACTTTTGCACCTATAGCTAAGTTGAACGTAATTAAAATAATGATTGCATTAGCTACAAAACTTAATTGGAAAATGCATCAGTTAGATGTCAAATATACATTTTTGAATGGTGAATTAAAAGAAGAATTTTATTTGGTTCAACCTGAAGGGTTTGTAAAAAAGGGGTAGGAGCATCTTGTTCGTAGGTTAAAGAAAATTTTATATAGTTTGAAACAAGCACCAAGATCTTGGTATGTGAAAATTAATTATTTCTTCTATGAGAAAGGTTTTAGGAGAAGTAAAAATGATCCTAACTTGTGCATCAAGAAAGATGAAGATGTGAATGTTTCTTTGATATCTGTATATGTTGATGATCTTATCATAATAGATAGTGCATCCAAGTTGATTGAAGAAATTAAAAGTGAGTTGTCACAAGTATTTGAGATGAAGGATCTTGGGGAATTACATTATTGTTTAGGTCTTGAAGTTTGGAGGGAATATGAGAAGACACTGATCATACAAAGAAAATAATAAGGTAAATCCTTAAAAGGTTCAATATGATTGAATGCAAGACAATATCTACTCCTTTAGAACATAATGTCAAATTGTACAATGATGATGAACCAAAGAGGTGAATGGAACCTTGTATCATCAATTGGTGGGAATTTTGAACTATCTTACCATTATCAGGCCAGATATAGCATATTTTTTCATCATACTTAGTTAGTTCATGGCTAAGCCTTGTGAAACCCACTGGAAAGCAACAAAGAAAGTTTTTTGATATCTAAAAGGAACACTTAATTTTGGTATTATGTATACTGATGAATTTGATGTTGAGTTAGTAGGTTATTCTGACACCGACTAGGCTGGAAATCCAAATGACCTGAAATATACTACTGGATACTTGTTCAATATAGGTCTAAGAGAAATATCATGGAACAACAAGAAATAACCAAATGTTTCCTTGTCACCCAATGAAGTTGAATATAAATCATTAAGTAGTGCTACCTTTGAAGCAACATGGCTTAGAAGGATACTTGAAGATGTTGGATAAACACAACAAGCACCTACAGTAATCAGATGTGACAATCAAAGCACTACCAAATTGGTATATAATCATGTATATCATGCAAGGTCAAAGCATATAGAAACACAACACCATTTTGTAAGAGAAAAAGTGCAATCAAAAGAAATTGGCTTAACATATTGTAATACACATGAAAATGTGGCTGACATATTCACCAAGCCTCTTGGAAAGGCTAAATTTGAAATTTGTAGAAGTAAGTTGTGTGTTGTAGAAAATCCAAACTATGTTGTAAGCCTAACTGAGACTTAGACCAACAGACAAGTTAACATATAGGTCGTGATTAAGGGGAGGTGTCAAAATAATAATCATGATGCATATTCATATGCCGATGATGAACTATTGGTCGAAAATGTAGCTAGGAGATAAATTAATAGTCGGAATGATTAGTTGATAATCGAAGGACTAACTATTGAATATCTAGCTCATTCAGTGTCTTGTGTTGAGTGTTATCTCTGATAAATCACATTTTCATCTTTAAGCAATTTAAAGAAAGAAACTATATATAACTTGTGTCCATAAGTCTTACTGCTTCAAGCTAGAGATTTGAACTCTGTCGAGCTTTGAATTCAAGTGTCACAACATTATTCTTGGTTGGTTTATTATTATTATTATTTGTGTTTTATTGTACTAATTTGGTAGTAGCTCAGTCACAAACAATGTTTACTTGTTATTCCAAAGGGCTAAGGTAGATAATCATGTTATAGATGGACATGTTATAACATAAGATTCAACCCAGGTGGAGAAAAAGAATTCAAACTGTTCTCATCGCACAACCTACACTCCACTCCCTTGACAACATTATTCTTGGTTACTATTTAAATTACATTTTTTATATAAGAATGAATCTGATAAAATTAAAATTAAAATTCAATGAAAACAATTGTATCAAGAATTGGTTTTCTTAATCAATTTTTTTTTATTAATTTAAAACTAATCTTACTTGCTAAATTAAAGATTGCGATAAGCAAATATAATAAATAAAGTTTATAAAAAACTCATTTAAAAAGAATAAGTGGAAAAAATGCTTTGAGTTCCGCGAAATATTTTGACATAAGATGTAAATGCAGAGTCCTATTTTTATAGGACAAGAGGAAAATGGGAAGGGACATTATATGCATAACCTATTTAAAAAGAATAAGCGGAAAATATGCTTTGAGTTCTACCAATTATATATAAAAATCATAAGATGTTAATGGGGAGTCTTATTTTTATAGGACAAGAGGAAAATGGGAAGGGGCATTATATAGATAACCTATTTAAAAAGAATAAGTGGAAAATATGCTTTGAGTTCTACCAATTATGTATAAAAATCATAAGATGCTAATAGGGAGTCTGATTTTTATAGGTCAAGGGGAGGCAACGAAGGAAATGCCACTGAAAGGCCTAAAGCTCTCATCTTATGAATTTATAAAAATAAGTAAAGAGAGGTTGTTTGAGTACTATCATGTTTTGGAGTTACTAAATATATATTTTAGTTAGTAGAACTTTCTAAGTAAATATAAAATAAAATTATTTGAATGTCATGTCCCTTAATTAGATAAGTTAAGCATCTATATGGCCACATTTCATGTTTAAAAAGGGGTGTTAAAGATTACTTTTCATGTTTGAAATTTGGGGAAGTTACCACATTTTTATCTACAATTTTTTTAAACACAAATAGTCATCTTCTCTCTCCTATATTTAAGCATTTAGAATTAGCTTACTGGTACCTTTTCCAACACTCTACAACTTCCCCCCAGTTCCTTTAATTTGTATATGGTGGGGGGTATTGACCTCTAGCAACAATAGCAAATGGTAACCTCATGGGAATTGGTGGGAATGGATCTTGTAATTTCTTAGGCATTAAACTTTAGAAAAAATTATTGAGCCCATTGTGACATTACTTGACACTCACATTGTGCATATTTTTATAGATAAATGAAGTGAATCAACTAAAAATGATCAAGTGCCTTATTAACATCCACTTAAATTAATTTGATTTACGAAACCTATGTTACATCGCTTCAATAACATATAAATCAACTCTCAGTGGTCAAACACCATTCCTCATACTCACGAATGATTCCTTTAGTAATATCTATTTTATTCTAAATTATAACACCCTTCCATTTATATGATCCTATGCAAAACACTGAAAGACTCATTCACTGTCTTTTCTTGTATGGAACCATGAAGAATGTTTGTTTAATAAAAATAACATATGAGTCTAAGAAGGGAACAAAGATGATCAAAATTAAAAGGTATTATAATTAAAGAAAAAATTTAGAATCCACTTTTAATGGTGTGTTGACGAGTTGCAATGTACCACCAATTAGTCAAGGGACTCAACCCAAGATAGAAACCCAATTAGACTCTCCCCTATTTGGGATAGTTAAATCCTTCGAGTTAATGACCCAACAACTAGTTTCAATGGGATTTGGTGATGTAAATGAATACAAAATAATTGAAACACCTCAAAACACTACCATATATGTGGTAAAATAAAAGATCTATAATTTAGCAAACAAGATTAGTCCATATCTATCGAATGACAACATTAACATTTATATTATTTGCAGAAAAGAAAAAACTAGATTTATTTAGCATAGTTATAGTTAACTAGACCACAATTAGTCTAAATATATTGGAGCACAACAAACACAAATTCATCTAAGTCCATACCTATCGAATGACAACATTAACATTTATACTATTTGCAGAAAACAAAATACTAGATTTATTTAGCATAGCTATAGTTAAGTAGACCAAGATTAGTCTAAATCTATTGGAGAACAATAAACACAAATTCCTGTAATTGCATAAAGGAATTTTTATTTTTTTTAGGTTCAGTTGGTGAGACATGTCCAGGGGATTGAACTTCCAATCACTTGGATACACAAGGGCTTGCCAACATGTTTTTTGCAAATTGTGCTACCACATGCTGACAATTGCATAAAGAATATTAAAGTGACTAGTTATGTTGAATTAATGAAACAATGAAAAGGAATGATGATAATTGTGTAACAATATAGGTGAATCGAAAGTGTAGTCCGTTAATGCACAAATCCATGCCACATAGGTCCATGGAAACCATATTTTAGAATAATCCTTATGTGATGGGCATGGAGTGAGATTAAAAACTAATTTAATTAACTAGAAATTGAAATAAACATGTATAATATATGCTCTGGAAAAGAAATCCTTGCCCACAGAATAATCTAAGGAACATATAACCCCCTTTGGTGAAGCAACAAAATTAGATTAGCTAGAAATTAGAAAAAATAGATCTAATCTATTTTGCAGAAGAAAACCATATCCATAGAATAATCTAAGAAATAAATGAAATTCTTTATCAAAGTTTTGATCGGGAAAAACTTTTCAATATTAACAATAGAACAAGAATAGTTCTTTGTAACAGCCCTGGTCAAAAATCCATGTAATAAAGTTAATAAAGGAAAAATAATAACCAAGGTCATGGGACACATATTCCAAGTTGAATGCTGGGCAAAAACATAGTGATGGGATCACTTGTGATTAACTAATGGCTATGGAAATTGGCAAACACAATGGAAAAGGATTTGGAATGGCAAAGTAGCATTAATTGGCATTTTATTTATGAAAATAATAGAAATTAGGATAAAAGGAAGGTCAAAGATCACAAGTTGCATGTGAGGAGGAAAATGAAGGAAAATAATGAAAAATGAAAGAAATAGAGGCCTCATTAATAAAAAATCTTCTGAGGATTAGTTTGCAGCATTTTGTCAGTTCATTCTTGGAGCTTTCATTTTCTATACTCTATCTCTCATACTCTTGGACACTTAGAGTTTCTTGGAACACTCTTGGAGTAGTGTGGCATACTTGGAATTTGGAGAAGGAAGGTTAAGGAAGAGTAGGAAGTGCAAGAGGATATAGGGATCAACAGTTACAATGGTTTTTACTTGCCAGTACCAAGTTGCATGTATGATTTCCTTGCTAGTTTTGGCATTCATGGCACATGCATGTGGTTTCTTAGTTATGATTTGTGATTGGCATGGAGGATGGCCTAGATTGAGAGTGGATTTACTTAGACTTTCCATTTCCTAGATAGACATGATGTTGTGGGTTCTATCTTTGTTTTTTTGCTTGTTCTCATGTTCCTTTGGTTGTGGGTTGAGTTACTAGTTCCTGGAAGCATTGGTTGGACATACACTCTGGAAGCCCTGTAAGAACTTGGGTTGAGTTACTAGGCCTGGAAGCCTTGGTTAGAAAATGCTCTAGAAGCCCTTGGTGAGTTGAGTTACTAGTACTGGAAGCCTTGGTTGGAAAAATGCTTTGCAAGCCCAGCAACAATTGTGGGTTGCGTTACTAGTCCCGGAAGCTATGGTTGGAAAAAACACTCTAGAGCCCTAAACAACTTGGGTAGAGTCCAATTTAGTGATGGTTACTGATGTCAGATAGTGAGGTGAAATCAATGGTTGAAGGTTGAGGTGGTTTGGCCTATGGAAGCCTTGGTTTGGTTTTGATTGAGTAGTTTTATGAGATCCCACATTCATGCTTGGTATATGGCAGGGGGGTGATTGGCTAAAAGAAATATTTGGTTCAACTCATCTATGGTTGGGTGGTACGTGGAAGTTCTAGACCTGGTTGCATTTTTAATATATTAATAAGAGCTTATTTACTCTTCTATTTGATGGGTAAATACATTTGTTCATATGTGATTCTTATGGATGTTATGTCCATGTTATTTCTGTTGGATATATGTTGGGTATGAGGACGTTGTATAAAAGTCTTGATGTATGACACTCATCATGTTTTGATTTGAAAATAAATGAACAATGAATATATGACCTAATAGATGATAATGCAGCTATAGTGATAGAGCAACAATGCTTCTTTACGAATTTCAGATAAGTATGAGGCCCTTATGCTCATATATGTCGTTATGACCTATAGATTGCATATTTGTGACATGTTTGACAAAATGCTTGCGATGGCTAGTAGGGGTTCAGTCAATTCATTGATCAAATGTTTGCATTAGTAATATTGTTTCACTGTTATTTATCATTTGTGGAATTTTCATGGAGTTCTGGGTAGTGACCTGAGACCTGGCCCTGAAAAAGTGGCACAAAATCTGGTGTTGTTGGCACAAAATTGCCTGAGAAAGGTGATGGTCACATGGATTCCTTATTGTGGGAGTGACTAGAGGGTCCCAGTCGCATGCATGCTTTTTCATCGAAGTGATTGAGGCTCTAGGGAAGTGAAAAATCAAGTTGCCTCAGGGGTTCGTTACCTGGAAGGGTTGGTTGGCTCTTGGAGGTTCTATAGCATGTGTGGAAGGCCATATTGGTATTGTCATGTAGGTTCCACTTCCTTAACTGTACTTGGGAATTCTAATCATATAATAGTAACTCTTCATCGCATGTCTATGCCAGCGGACCAATTAACTTGAGTAAATGTGGGAGGAGGGAGTTACAGAATGGTATGAGAGCATGGTTCACCAAAGTGTGTTTGTCGTGCATACATGTCAATTACGTATGTGTACCTTATGTGTGTGGTCTATGTTCATGTTGCATAGGCATGACATTGGTCACAGTTGCAATGGTGTCTCCATGTGATAATTTGATAGTGTTTTTGTTGGATGTGGTCATCATTAGTGCATGACAATTGTGCATTGGTCGTGCATGTCAGTGTTTTTATGTTGTTATGAATACATTGGCAGGGTGATAGTTATCGTGCATGAGGTCATGGTATGTGGTTGGTATGGTTATACACTGATGACTGGATAATGGTTGAAATGATGTTTATGTATTGATATTATTATGATTATACATGTATTGTGCTAATTTGGTTGGTATTGTGGACGAGATATCCTCCCCTGAACTACACTGAGGTACATTGGTTTGTTTATGATTTGGTTTATATGACATGATATACCTTGCAGGAAGAGAAAATCAAAGATGGCTACAAGAATGGTAGACTACAGTTCACTAGACTCTCCTAATGGATCAGATGACCAACATGGTTTTGGGCACTCTTCTAACATAACAAACACATTGAGAAATTTTAAGGAATAAATAAGGATTTGCAAAGTAGATAATGACAGGATTATGCACACACAAGAGAAACAAGAAGAAATTAATGCATTTATCCTTCAGAGTTTATCCGACTTGCAGAGACAGGGACCACTTAGAATCAATCATGGACATGAGGATAGGACTGATGGGGCATATGATAACAGGTTACATGGTGGGCATAGGTTCGATAGAGGTGACACAATCAGAGATGATAGATTCTTGAATACACCTGATAGGCGAGGAAGTGGACATGGGCATTATTCTAGTTCTGGTTCAGACAAGTATCATGGTCATCATCGCTATCATCCTTATAGAAGTGGCAAGGGATATTTTCCAGATGAGTTCAAGAAAGAAAATCCACCTACATTTGATGGGGAAATGAAGAAGTCACAAGATGTTGAAGCATGGTTTCTTAGGATAAATAACTTGTTTAGGTTGCGTGATTACTCAACAAACATGAAGACCATAATAAATAAATTCAGTCTTAAAGGTAAAGTAAATATCTAGTGGGAAGATGTAAAGAATGCCAGAGGTGTTCATGAAGAGGATTTGACTTGGAGTGAGTTTGAGAGACTATTTAGGAAGAAGTATCTATCGAAAAGATACTATGATGAAAAAGAAAAAGAATTCTATGAGATGAAGATGGGATCTATGACCGATGAGGAGTACACTAGCATATTCTTGGAGTTATTGAGGTATGTGCCTTATCTTAAGGAGGAGGCCATCCGGAAGCTAAAGCATTGTTATCAGCAATCAATATGCATATCTGAGACTAAGCAGGATTGGAGAGGTAATGAAAAAATAAAGGAAAATGGGATAAGAAGTGAACAAGGCCTCAAAACACAAGTAACAAAGAGAATGAAACAATGTATAAGAAGTTCATGGCATCTGATAGAGGCCAGGAATTTCAATCTGAGGAGCAGAACAAGGGTGCAAGCTGGAAGCCTTTACAGTGTTAGATATGTGCCAAGGATCATCACCAAAGAGATTGTCCACAACATCAGGGTGGTAGACCACAGATCTACAGTGCTTAGGAAGCACAAACAGTGGGGGATGTTGAACAGAGTGTTCCTCGGATTTATGCAACGTTGGATAATAGGCAGGAAGATCACCAGGCTTCTATTATCGATATGGACAGTAAGCTTTGTGATCAAGTTGTTTCTATTTTGATTGACCATGGACATTCATCTAATTATAGTTACGTTAATCATGACCTAGTGGATAAGTGTGGTTTTCATAAAGAAGTGCATGAAGAATGGATAATAGGCAGGAAGATCACCGGGCTTCTATTATCGATATGGACAATAAGCTTTGTCATCAAGTTGTTTCTATTTTTATTGACCATGGATATTCATCTAATTATAGTTACATTAATCATGACCTAGTGGATAAGTGTGGTTTTCATAAAGAAGTGCATGAAGAATCTTAGTTAGTGCAGTTGGTTACAAGTACAAAGAAGAGAGTTCATCACTGGGTAAGAACTTGTGCATTTGAGTTAAACGATATTCCTACCTCAGCACATCTGAATGTACTTCCATTGGGATCATATAGTATGATTTTTGGTATAGATTGGCTATATCTTCATAGGAATAAAGTGGATTGTTACGACAAAGCTATTGAGTGTTTGGATGACAATGGGGAACAAAGAGTCTTGTGGGTTAAGAAGAAGGCAATATCAGTTAGAATGGTGACAACTATGTAGGCCAAGCATAGTTGTAGAAAAGGGTGTGTGTTATTTGCAGTGCATATTCCTGTGACAAAGGTAAGGAATTTGAGGATGCAGATGTCTTGAGAAATTACTTGGTTTTACAACAGTTTATGGATGTATTTCTGACAAATATTTTAGATTTTCTTCCTCATAGAGAAGTGGAATTTTCTATTGATTTGGTACCAGGGGAAACACCAACATCAAATGCACCTTACAGGATGAGCACACCGAAGTTGGTGGAGTTGAAGTTGCAATTGAAGGAAATGCTTGACAAGGGATACATTAGGCCAAGTGTGTCATCTTGGGGTGTATCAGTGTTACTTTTGAAGAAGAAGGATGGCACTCTTAGTTTATGCATTGATTACAGGAAGTTGAACAAGGTAAGCATAAAGAACAAGTATCTGTTGCCTAGGATTGATGCTTTTTTTCATCAGTTGAAGGGAGTAGCAATGTTCCTGAATATTGAACTGAGCTAAGGATACCATCGGGTATGCATTAAGGAAGAGGACATTTACAAGAAAAATTTCTGGACCAGGTATGGTGTAACACCCTCCTCCCACATCCACCCAAGTAACCATGCCAACCGAGGTAAACATAAGATGAGAGGCTACTATGATCAGATTCGACCTCCTATGTGACCTTAAGGAAGTGGAATCGATGGAAACATCCCACACAATCATCCAACATCAGCAATAGAACCCTCTGGAGACATGTCAGCCACTCAGACAACCTGTCCCTAGGTCCCACTGTTATTCTATATCTCTTAGGCCATAGTCGCTCTCATGCTATGGGCAAGGGAGTGTTTAGAGACCCAAAGTCGCTCTCACAGACTCACCTACCAGAGACCAAAGTTTCGAGTTATGTGCCAACAACCCCAAGATTTAAGCTACTTCTTTAGGCCTAGAGCCCAGGCCATTGCCCAGAATGGGGTTATAGCTTAGAACCAGTGAACATACATGGAAACAATGATGCAAAATAAATAAACTGAATAAGACCATAACCAAACCCCTACTAGCCATGCCAGGCATTTCGTCAAACATATCATCAACATGTAACCTACAAGTGTAAACAACATAATTAAGTGTAGGGATCTCATACTTATCTGAAAATCATTATGAACCATTGTTCCCTCATGTCATTTGCTGCATTATCATCTATTAGGACATAGATACACTATCCATTCATTTACAAGTAAAAGCATGCTGAGAGCCATACATAGTTGCTGTCATAAAATATGCATATAACCAACATACTAGGAACATAAATACCATAAACATGTCAGCCATCAAAATCCACATATACATCAATACATTTACACATTAAAACCAAGGGAATGAATTTGTCATTAATGGATGCAATGAACCAACTGGAGATGGGACTACCACGTTCCACCCAACCATAAATTGGTTGAGCCAAGTCCCTCTTCAGCCAATCACCCCCGTGCCATATTCCAAGCATGAATGTGGGACTCATGCAACACGATAAAACCACCAATCAACATGGATTCTGCTAGAGTTCTCCACCTACATTGTGAGGAATTTGAGTGCCTCCTAGTCTCTTAGGCTTTACCGTGCATCCATAGTCTGATCCAGGGATCACTAGTCCCTACACTGAGACATACTCTCCAAGATTTACCGTGCATCCCATCTCGAGATCACTAGGCCAATGGAGAGAAAATCCATCTCTTGGATTTACAGTATATCTTGTCATTCATCGACAAGGATTCCTAGGCCCACTGAGGCACACAATCTAGCTTTACCCCAACCCACATTATGGTTTAGGGGTTACTAGGCTAGTGGCCTCGTGATCGTCATTCTGGTTCAGGGACCACTCAGACCATGTGTTTTTCAATTTAGAGATCCACCCCACTCAGCTTCGAATCCAATCCTACCATCCCACATAAACCAAATGAGAGAACCCATCTCATCAAAGCTATCAGGAAATGGAAAGGCTGGGCTGAAAATATTGTCACACATGGCAAAACCCATGCCATGGTAGAAAAGAAACACATGCAATCCCATGCATGCCAAATCTAGCAAGGAAAATACACATGCAAGTGGATACCTGCAAGGAAGCCTGTTGTAGTTGCTTGATCCTACTTTTCCCTGCTTGATCTTTGATTCCTCTTACCTTCTTTGCCTTTCTTGATCTAATGCCAAAGTTCTCCAAGAAAACTCTAAGTGTCCAAGAGTGAGTGAGAGAGAGAGAATAATGAGAGATATCCAAAACTAAACTAATCAAGCCTTGCCCACTGATCCTTAGAAGTATTTTTATCTATGAGGCCTCTATTTTCTTCATTTTTCATTATTTTCCTTCAATTTCCTCCCCACATGCAACCTGTGACCTTTCACCTTCCTTTTCTCCTAATTTCCTTTATTTTCATAAATAAATGTGCCAAAAATGCCATTTTTCCTTTCCAAAGCCTTAGCCATTTCCTTTGCCAATTTCCTTAGCCATAAACAACCAAATGAACACCCCCTAGGATGTCCTGCCCAATATTCAGCTTAGAATACATGTCCCATCAACCATGGTCTTGTATATTTTTACATGGATTTTTTACTAGGGTGATTATAGAACCCTCTCCCTTGGGGGAACATTGTCCTCGGTGTTTAATGACACCTCTAACCAACAAGACTATTGAAAATAAAATATACCAGCCATGCAGCTTTATAACATAGATTGTTGTAGTATTTACAATGACTATCTTATAAACCATAACAACATGACCAGATAACAATCATATCGCATACTAGATCTTTATAACATAACTCATTACGGTATTTACAATAACCACATATACACATTTCCTCAACTAACAAATAAAAGGATATGATGCCTGCATCTGCAACGAGGGGATCTAGAGGTTCACACCTCCACCTTGAAAGTAATACCAGGATTCACCTCCTTCCCAGGAAGTCCATAATCCACTACAAAGTCAAATTTTCATCCAATATCCAACATTATAATCCTGCACCACTTGTCCTCTCAATGAATAGTTATCAGATCATTGTTCCACCTCACACTCCCAATGTGCATCTGATTCCATTTAGCAATGTTAATGACCAAAATAAATCCATCCCTGACCTTCCTTTCTTTGCTACATAGTCCTTCGGATAATCTGGTCAATCCCTTCCATGTAGTCACTCACCTTCCAAGTTCGCTAGCACCCCCATCTTGATCAGTCCATCCCTTGACAAGGCTTCCTCGCATTGGAATATACAAAAACCAATGCATATCCCTGCCTTAAAACCATCATTCCGGTCATAGCATGCTCATGGAAACCAATGGACACTATTGGGTACTAGTGACCCACAATGGCCCTGCTCCTGAAGTACTCTATGAGCATACTATAGCATTTTCCAATTCCTTTTGTTGTTGCTGCAAATTCTTGCAGTCGATTTCAACCACCCAATCTGGGCATTCCCGTGCTTCCTGCACCAAGCACATAACTTCCATTAGATTTAAAATAAATTGAAATAAATTCAAATCGTACCTCATTGGTAGCTCGTCAATGAGGTACACTTTAAATCATGTTCGCTTCCTGTCACAACAATTCAAACTAGAATATTTTACCAAATCAACATGTATAGAAATATCACATCAGGTTGCTCAAAACATAACCATCAAAATCATAAATCACATGTAACCATCATAAACCAAAATCATAGATCACATGTAATCATCATAGACCATAATCATAAATCACATATAATCATCATATACCATAATCATAAATCACATGCATAGTAAAACTGAAATAAAATGTTGATACTTTTCCTTTCATCAATCCTTAGATTCTACCTTTTTCTTTATTTTGTACGCACTCTGGATCAGTTGCCACACCCGAAAAACACTCAGTTCCTTCTCCTCAACCATGTGCTCATACATGTAATGTGCATTACATACATACAATCACACAATGCATACAACACCATGCAATGTGTTCACCTACACCTGACATACAACACATACACCTACACCCAGTGTATAACACAACACAATACATACGCCTACATCCGATGTACAACACAATACATAAACCTACACTTGATGTACAACATAACACAAATACGTATATAGAGTGCAACACAATGAATGCATGTGTCACAATACCATGACTACACAATGCACATACATAGTACCACATGCCCGCAACACAACATATATGACATGCACTCAATCCCACATGTACACTAGTACCACATGTACCAAGCACCACCTGCACAACGTGTGTACAACATCACATGTACACGGCACCACCTGCACAATGTGTACACAATGCCATATGTACACTACACCATTGTACAATGTGTACACAATACCACATGTACACAGTACCACACACACGACATATATGCGACACCACATGTACACATTACCACATGCATGACATGTACACAACGCCACTTGCACACATCGCCACTTGTACAACATATACACAAGACCACTTTCACAATCATGCACACAACACCATATATACATAGCACCACGTGTACAACATGCACACAACACCACCTATAGATAGCACTACATATCCAACATGCACATAACATCATTTGTACACAGCAATGCATATCCAACATCCACATAACACCATATGCACACAACACTATCTATACCACCTTGTACATAATCATTGCATAAACAACATGTACACACACTACATATACACAACACTGCATG
The DNA here is from genome assembly GCA_000404065.3 of Pinus taeda. Taxonomy (NCBI): domain Eukaryota; kingdom Viridiplantae; phylum Streptophyta; class Pinopsida; order Pinales; family Pinaceae; genus Pinus; species Pinus taeda. The sequence goes on along the minus strand of APFE030232124.1, from coordinate 22,544 downwards.
CACACACATCACATATACAACATGTACAACATATACACCCTATGTACAATAGTACCACACATCCAAAACCACATTGTCTTACCAAGCAACTTTTCTTCCAATGCCTTATCCATGCTTGTCCCAGCATGCCACAAACCACACTGCTTTCATTTCACTGATGTATCCCTTGATATAACCTGTCCTTAACATAAGCATATGAATAATACATGCATACAATATAAATTCATATTCACATGATACCAACCTCGTATATTGTTCATGACTGCTCCTACCACCTTGTATTCCATGAGATTACTTTCATTAATTTTTGGCAGGGTTGGGTTTCTTACCACCTCCCGCTTTAATGCTCCCTTGCTCTCTATTTTCCATAGATTTTAAGACATCAATTATTTGGGATTGACTTCCTAGCTTTTTATTTTGTTCTACCTCTTCCTCTCTATCCTTTTCCCTAGAGTTTCTTCCTTGCCCGTTTTTGAAACTTTCTATTTCATGGTTGGTTGATTCATCTCCCCAACTCATTTTTTCCTTGTGCTTCTTGTCATTAATTTCCCAATGCCTGCCTCTATTTCCTTTTGATGGCGTTCTTTCTACCTCGTACCCCTTATCTTCAGTGGGATTATTAACTTGCTCTAAGACTCAGGGGTTTTGGTTGTTATTCTCGACCCTGATTGGGGATTGTTCCTTTCCCATTAGGTTCATTTCTCCTTTAGGGTATGGTTCAAAAATTCCCCCCTCTTCCTCCTCCAGGGCTTCATCTCCCTTCTGCATAGCTTCTTGCTTGGTTTCTTACTGTGATTGTAGGATCTTGAAGGGGTTTGTTAATGTCGTGCCTTCATTTCTACTTTGGCCTGGAGGGTTTTTTGGTCGTTTCCTTTCCTCTATTTCCCCCTTTCTATTGTGTTTTCCATTGTTCTTCTTGATTTGTATTGATTCCTTCCATTTACTAGAATGTGGCTTCTTGCAGTCCCTGAAAAAATGTCCATAATCATGACATATTTTGCATTTGGATGACAGCTGTTCGTAGTATAGAACTTGACAGTGGCTCCATTTCCCTTGTGTCAGATTTATTTCCAAGGGTGATCATTTTCTAGGTCAACCTACACACATATTTTTGCACAGGAAGATTGGTGGCCCTTAGGTTCAACACAATCAAAATATCTTCCCAATGCATTCCCTATCGCTTTCAAGCAACCGTCACTTTAGCATGGGAGCAGAAGTCTCAACAATTTTACCTAGAATGACACTGCATTTGGAATTTTGTCTTTTGGGTCGAAATCAAGTGACCACGAATTCAAATACATTCATCCGACCCCAAAGAAATACAGATTATTCATGAAAATAATATCTCTATCTTCCTTAAACTTAAAGAGAAAGGCGAAAAATCCATTACCGCATGCATAGAGTCCAGTTTTTCCCTTCATCATTAGTTTCCAAGATTTTTCTAACCACTTTTCCATCAATTTAGGAGACAACTAGATTCCAGTGAACTTACCCACTAGGGCTCTATTAGAGAAAGCCAAAGATGTTTGACAAAATCCCATGGGGAGAGCTACGAAGGGAATGTTATCTGCCTTCTTTACAAATCTAGAATGTGATTCCTTCATCTGTGGTTTCTTCCTGAGAGAGGCCACTAATTCCTGAAATGTTGCATTGTCATCTTGGGGAGAGGGAGAAACCCCATCCACGCTAGTTGCCATGGAGGTTTAGCTAGAATCACGTCAAAAGCTGCAAAAAGTTAGGGTTGTGCCTTGAAATATTTAGCTAATTTTTTCCTTTTTTACATTTTTTTTTTCAATTATTATTATTACTATTTGTCAAAGATGAAACTTTCTACTTTAACTCCCTTGTATTTATAAATACATGCAATATTATTGTTCTTTAGTTGTTTCAAATTTACATGATAAGGTTATCAAATTTACATTATCATAATTCATATTTTTTATTGTTCAAAAAAATGTTTTTAAATGTATAAATGGATACACTCCCCCGAAAAATTCATGGGGCTCTTGAATTGTGCAAAATTCATATATCAAACTTGTGATTCCAACAATTTTTTTTGCGGGATTTTAGACAAATTTAACCTAAAAATATGATCGAAGAAAACCTACAAAACATAGCACAGTAAAACTGCAATCTTATCCAAATATTTAATAATTTAAATAATATGAATTATAATATGGGAAAAGGCCCAAAATCAAACCTACCATTGCCACTATAACACCAAGAATATATCCAATAGCCCAAGATTGCCACCATAATACCAAGAATATATTCAATAACCTAGGTTGCCACTATAATACGAAGAGTACAACCAAAAACCTGTAAGTCAAACATACCATAAATTTATGACTAACAAGAGCCAAGACTCCACTAAAACCAAAAACCTACCCTTTGAACCTTATCACACCTAACCAAAAATATCCCATAAAATTTAAAATAAATAAAAAAATAACGTTATAAGTTATAATACACCACAAAAATTAAATTAAGAAAAAAAGGAAACAAACTTACTCGTATCAAACGCTTACATATAAATATAGATATAAATATCTGGAATTTCTTACTAAATTGACTTGAAAACGCAAATTTTATGCACGGATTACCCCTTGCTTTGTTTGGCCATGGCTTAGAAGTCAATCTGGCCCCTTAGAAACACTCGTACAAATTTTTATTTCATGCCCTGACGGCTAGTTTATTTTGCCATGGCTCAGAAACGAATAGTCCTCTTTCGGAAACTGGGAGATGTAAATGTCTTATTATTATTAAATTTGCTTTAAAAATAGATTCCTAAAAATTGCAATGGTGGGGAAATTGATATGACCCATCATAAACTCTGTTGTACAGATCATTACTAAATTGGCTTATAAAATAAAATAAAAAATATTATATTAATATATATATTATATATTATATATATATATATATATATTTATCGGTTAGTATATTTATTTAAAAGTTTAAGTTTATCTAGTTACCTAATTTGTTAGAATTTTGAATAATAATTTAAAAACTAAAATATTATTATTTTATTAAAAAGCATATTAGTATCAAAGTAATTTTGTTTTTTCTTAGATATTTTATAATTAAATTTGTTTAAAGTTCCACGAGAATTTGTTGGAATTATAAATTTGATTTGTTAATTATGCATAATTAGAATGGGATTTTCCATAGATTGACGAGAGGATCAGAATATACAGGTATACTATGATACCATAATATATAAGTATACCATCATGGAGTGGAAACGTTGTCCCAGGAGCAATGCATACTCCATGATATTGTCCATGCAACAATGCATACTGTTACATCTTAACTTCTGCACACTAGCTTAAAAATTGAATAAAAAGAGTGAAAGATAATGGCTTAAAAATTGAATAAAAAGGAGTAAAAGAAGCTTTACACAGTGGGTAGTGAGTAACTAGAATAATAAATATTTCAGTGTTACAAAGTTGGCCAATGCATTATTAGACATGGGGTGGAAACCACTACATTGATAAAAGAAAATGTGTCTTTCTCTTCTTGTTGCAATTTCTACCTCAAATATAGCATTGCCTTTGAATTTTTCACAGGTTCCAGCAGCCAACAAAATAACATCACCTTTAAATTCGTCACAACTTTCTCAGAAACAAGACCCTGAACTCCTGCTCCTGTTGCTACAATGCTATAGAGCTCAATGATATTCAGAGGAGAAAAGTAAGCACAATCTTCGAAGGTAGGTCCAATCACAGGAAGGACTTTGGAGGGGAAAATTCAAAGGGTGATGGTGTAGGAGGCGTACTCTATGCCTTCAGGGGTTTCTCTATTTTGATTGTTGATGTCTATAGGCAGATTTCAATTATTGGGGATTATGGTACTTACCTGATAAGTTTTTGTCTGTTTTCGGTTGGTTTTTTATTAAGCAGGGTTGAGTTGGGGGGTTTATTACGTGGTTATGGATGAGACATCTTGTATCCTTTCACAAAATTTCATTATCTTTTCATTGACCCTCTTCCTCGCATTTAGAATGATGGCCCTGATTTTGTCATAGACCATCTCATCCTGTCCTCCCTTATGAACATGTATACTTGCTCTTGTTGTCATTTTATTCATGCTTTGGAGGACCCGACTCCTTTGGATACATTTTCTATTCCTCATGTTCAAGGTGTCTCCTCTCTGAGTTGTTGTTCCACTATCTGCTCTTGTCTTGGCTACGAGGCTAGATGCTTGGGTTATTCTTGGTGGTGTTGTATCTTCGGCGATTGGTGTGGTAGCACTAGTATGTGATTGCCTTGTGGATGTTGCTGGTGGAGTTGTAGTTTGTGTTGGTTCTGCGTTTGTAGTATTTGTGCTCACTGCACTTGACTCTTATCTACATTATTCTAGCAATGATCCCTTTTTATTGTCTATATGTGATATTGTAATGTGGGGAGGGGGGTTTGATTTCACGGGATAAGTTTCTAGGTGGAGTATTCGTTCACCTACTCTACGTAGACTTGTGACAGATATCAAGGATTTTAGGGATGTTCATGGTTCTATGATTGTCGGAGGTCCTGACTTTGCTCTGATACATTACATGGGTGCCACGTGAGGTTTGCATGTGTAGTTGTTTTGGTGGTTTAGAACTATCTTCGGAGGGTGCTCACATTTCGTTGGTGGCACATTGCAATTTTCTCATCTCTATAGGCCAACGTGGTGGAATTTCTTTGACGTTCCGTTTCAACTTTTTCTGGTGCCTGTGATTTTCTCTAGCACCCGTTATATGTTTTTCTGGCCCACACTCTTCGGGACGATCTCCTAGGCCCTGACATTACTTGGGTCTTTCAAATTTTGGTGTCATTTCCATTTATATCCATCCTATGCAGTGCACGATGAAAAATTTAGGGGCTAATATTCATAGGTGGGCTAATATTCCATGCTTTTTCCAAAAAAAAGATTCTCCAATTTCCATTTTTCTAAAATTGAATTTGCCCAAATTTTATAGTATAAAAATATTTTATCTTAAAGATCATCAATATTATATATTGTCTAATCTAAAATAATTAGAAATCTAAACATTTGTACAAAAATATCATCAAACATTTTAAAATTTGGATATTAGGGACTAGCAAGAGTCACCAAAGTTGCTAAAGATAAACTTCCATCCTTAAAATTTTCCTTGGTAGTGCACTATCAATTCCAACTATGGCTTATATTTTATTCTCTCATTCGGAATGGTGGATGCCTGGTGACCTTCTGGTGGGTGAAGCATTTATTCTGCCTCAGATCTTTCAAAGGTTGGGGCCATCATTCCATCCCGATCTTCATCCTACATTTATTTTATCCCTTGGGTGGTGGGAAGTTGATGGGTGTGGTCTGAGATCTCCTATCTTCATGATGGATTCTCCGATCCTTTTTGGCACATATCTCTGACACCCCGTGAGTGCCTCCTTACACATTTATTTCTCCTGGGGTGTGGTTCTGCGAGCTGTATGTGGTGTTTACTTTGTTTTGTTTTCATTTCCCTTGTAATTCAGGTGGTGTTGATATGGATGGTTGTCTGGCTTATCTGGATGTTGATGTGGAGGCCCATGAGGCGTTCATTCAAGCTACAGGAGGCAAAACAGTCATTTGTCCTAAATAGTCGCCCTATGGGCTAGATAAACATGGCGTGTCCACAAGACTATAAATGTTGGAATGAGAAGAGATCTATGACACATAACCCTCAAGCTGTTGACAGTCTTGGATGTGGGTCTACTCGGCGTGAGAAGGTGCATCAGAGGGGTGGTAAGGCCATCAAACCTGATACTACTACCAAACTTCTCAGTTTTAGCTATGATATCATGTGGGATTGCGTTACTAGTATGCAGAAGAGAGCTCTAGTGGGTTGTTGGATTTTCATAGAGGGTTCTAAGATGGATATGCAGGAATGGGTCAAGATTAACTGGTCTTCGACTCTGGGATATACTTCAAAGGTCAACGATCTTATGAATTCATGGTTTAGTTTTTATTTTCTCCACCTCGATGACACCGAGAAGATCCTTAAGAGGCCATGGGTGAATCAGAGGAGATATTTACAACTTACCAAATGGTATATTCGGTTTAATCCATTATTAAATACTCCGAGAAATGAGATTGTGTGGGTTAAAATGTCAGGACTTCTTATAGAATATTTGACTCAGAGGACCCTAACAATGATTGGGAAATCTATTGGGAAGTTCGTTTATTTGGATATGAAGGTTATGGGTGTGAGGGACAAGAGGATCGCATGGATTTTAATGGAGGTTAATTTCTCAGGTGGGCTTCCTAAAAATTTGGACCTAGAATGGGGTTCTCTGCGCATTAGAAAGATGATTGACTACTGGGGATCCCCTTCAGATGTCTCAATTGTCATCGTACTGGCCATCTGATGAGTCGTTTCTCACGCTGGGGTCAAGAGCATAAGTTTGCATCACTATGCAGGTTTGGTAATTTCAGGGGGCAACATCACCATTCTGTGGTGCGAGATGCTGATGACTCATGCAGAGGTAATCCTTCTTCCTTTCATGAGAACTCTTTGGCTTATGTCACTTATTCTACGCCTCGTTCATCTTCTCCCTCTCTTCCTCCATTGGTCCCAAATTCTGCACATATTTTTGAGCTCCCCCTCTCATTATAGCGGATTTCTCATCGACCCTTGTTGCTTCGAATTCCTATGCCTCTGTGCAGGGACAATTTCCGTCCTTTGAGAATGCTCCCCCTTGGATTGATCCTTCTGTGTGGGATTCCCCCCCCCCATCTCCTCCCTTGTCTACCCTTGATTCAGGTTTCTCCCCTTCCATGCCCCCCCTGGAACTGACTTTCCACCTGCTCTCTCTCTCTCTCGATGACCCAAACCCTATTTCCTCCCCTCATAACTCCATGGGGAGCGAAATTGAATTCCTCCTTCTCAACCCTGCCATGGATCTCAAATCGCTTTCAATTCACAAGGGATATACCCTTCCTTCTTCCCCTCACATCAGTTCGGCTTTGACCCACAACATCACGGTTCAAAAAATTTGTAAGAAAGGAAGTAGACACTTTTGTGGTTGCCTCACTTCCCAGCGTCCTCTATTTGATGAATGGGTTGGTTTATTAGATGTTTTGATATTAGTATCATTTGAATCTTGGGACCTTGGATAAATGATGCCTGCACAAAGGATCACATGATGAACATTCTTTCTTTGAATATGAGAGGTTTTGGGGATCACTCCAAACAATTGTGCCTTAAACATTTGATTCGGTCAACGCACCCATTTGTCATTCTAATATAAGAAACTCTCACTGATTCCACAAGGGTGATCACATACATTAGGGGAATTTTGAGGTCTAAAATGGACCTCCTAAGAAAAATGTACAACCAAAATAAACTTTATAAGAACCAATAGGATTCAAGATGATGATGTCAACCACGGGGGATGATTCACTATTTTTGGAGTAAAAAAGTAAAAAGATTAGAAAATAATAAAATAATAAAACTACTTTTTCAACTCGTATTTTTAACTTATCTCCCTTAGGTTTTACTAAAATTTCAAGCGGGAGTACTCGTTGGATGAAAATTATAATTACTTATCCAATGAGCACCCATGTTGCATACTTTCGATGGAGCCTACTACACGAAAAATGAGGAATACATGAAAAAACGTGATTACAATCATGTTTTTTTTTTTTATGTATTTCTCATTTTTCGTGTAGCAGGATCTATCGAAAGTATGCAGCATGGGAACTCCTTGGATGATGAATCAAATTCTGCATCCAACGAGTGTTTCAGCTCGAAATTTGAGTAAACCCATATGGAGATAAGTTGAAAATATGAGTTGAAAAACTAGTTTTTTCTTTTTTTCCCTCTAAAATTTGATGATGTAATCTAATTTTATTTTATTATTTCCACTATTATTTTATAATTTCCTTAGGAGGCCCATTTTAGACCTCAAAACTCCCCTAATGTTTTCAAGAGATATGCCTTTGTTTGCACATTGTTGGAGTTAGCTCTGTTGGCTCGTTTGGAGGTCTTATTTCCATGTGGGACCCCCATTGGGCGCATTTCCATGCTTTTAGCCTTTTGCGGGCATCCTCTTGTCTGGAAATTTTCGGGGGATTTCCTGTCATGTACATCTTTTCAACTTATATGCGCCATGTAGGGGACACTCTGAATTTTGGGATCACATGCAGAAATGTGATTTACTTAAGATTAGTGGTTTGATTATGGCGGGCGACTATAATGCGACTCTTCTGGCTCAGAACTCATGGGGTATTCATTGCAGATTCTTGTTGATAGACTTTTTAATCCTTTTGTAGAGAATCATATGGTTGAAATTTTCCTGTGTCCCCTCTCGCCTACTTTTGAATAACCGCTGAGAGGGGGAAGATCACATTGGGAAGCGAATTGATCATTTCTGTCAGGCCAGGCAATAACTCCATAAGGCAAAAATGATTCGTGTCGGATTCATCTCCTTTGATGTCGACCCCCTTATATGCCAACCATCATATATATATATATATATATATATATATGACAAAATGAAATCTGATATCAATATCATATGCAGTTATGAAAAATATACCATATGTTGATGCAGAGAAGAAAGAGAACAACGAGGAGCACTTGAAAACAGTTCAAATCTCGTGAACTCACAAGGAACACGTTCATGCAACAGCGTTCTTCAAGCCAATGGGCAAAGACCTCACAACAAACAACGAACCCTTCGAAATTGGGAGACCAACAGTCGACGTCCCTCCGAGCACACGTTGAATTCGTGAAAATAGTGAGTCATGGATCCACCCATTCTTTCGCTTGAGACTCAGTGTGATCGCTTCTTCGAATTGATTGCTGATTATTTTGAAGCAGTCCACCATCTTCAAAGATGCAACGAGGACGTAAAAAGATTGGATAGAAACCTTTTCGCAGCGGCAATGTGGTTGATAAGGGAAATAAATATTCAACAATATTTATTGGATGGGCCGAGCGTTTAGCGACCCAAGCGGACATCAATGGAAAAAGGTGGAAGATGCCGTGACAGAGAAAAATGACAGAGAAATCGAAATCGTCTCAACATGGGAACTAAAATTGGTTTTGGAATTGCAAAAGGCCAAAGGCCTTTAGCATTTCAGGAATTGTTACGAGAATTGGAAGGGAACACTGGATATTGGAAATAAAAAAAGAAATTGTGGTCGGTAGGAATATTCAGTAGAGGAACCTGATAACCTGCATGGAGCAGTGTTATGGTGACTATGGCAGTAGCGTTCAGGTGACTGCGTGGAGCAGGCTACCAACATTTATGAACAGGCAGCGTTTTTGAATGGAGAGACAACGCTTTATATGGAAGGCTATTTTGAATGGAGAGCAGAGGAGTAGAATGGGGAGTTACAAAGGGCATAAAAGCTAAAAAAAGGAGCTGGCTCTGATACCATGTCAGGCCAGGCAGTAACTCCATAAGGCAAAAATGATTCTTGTGTTATTCCATCAGGTAGGTCTTCATTATATACAAGAGGGAGAGACTGTTCTTCAGACATACATTTCAGACCATCTTCCCATAATCCTACAATGGAGGAAGGAGCAGTTCTGTCTTGGGATCTCGTTTAAGTTTAACATGATATGGTTGGAGGATGATGGTTATCTAGAGCTGGTTAAGTCAACCTGGATGGAAGTTGACAGGACTATCGATGATTCAGAGATGCGGGCAATGTCCCATAAACTTGATATCATTAAGTGTAGGACTAGGAAGTGGGAAAGGGGAAAGAAAAATAAGATGATTGTTGAATTGAAAGAAATCACGGGTGAGATCTCTTGGTTTGGCGTAGAACTGGAACACAGGCTGCCTATTGTAAGGATTTGGAATGTTTGATGACTCTGGAAGCCAAGAAGAAGGAAATTTTGAAGATACAAGAGATCACTTGGAGGCTCAAAAGAAGAGTGATTTGGCTTTAGGAGGCGGATGGAAACACTATTTTGTTTCCATAAATACGCTAATATTAGAAGACAATCTAATGCTCTTTGGCACATTGAAGCTGAGGATGGACATATTAAGCATTCCACTCCTGAAATTCAAAGAGAGGCTTTCAATCACTTTGAGTCATTCTATAGAGAATATGTTGATTATATGGATCAAATCTAGGCATTAGAACATTACCCACAAATGTTCGATGAAACAGATAATGATTCCCTCTATCACCCGATTGAGTTGGCGGAAATTCAATTGGTCCTTAAATCTTTTTCTAGGGACAAATTCCCTGGTCCGGATAGTTGGACTGTGGATTTTTTCATACATTTTTTTATTTGCTAGGACAGAGTCTCCTAGGGGTAGTTGAAGAATCTCAGACCCGGGGATACATCATAGGAACTATTAACTCTACTTTCTTGGCTCTCATCCCTAAGAAATCAACTTCAAGGAATTTCAGGGACTTCAAACCAATTTCACTTTATAACATTCTTTACAAACTGATATCAAGGGTGATTGCAAGGCACAACAAAGGGGTTTTATCAATGTACATTTCAAGGGAATAATTTGGTTTATTCCAAATCACCTCATACATGATGCCACAACAACCGCTCAAGAATGCATCTGTACTATCCATACCTGTAAAAAGAAGGTTGTGATTATGAAGATTGATCTCCATAAGTCCTACGATTGTGTGGATTGGTTCTATATGTGTATTATTTTGCACAAGATTGGACTTAGGTCTTACAGTGTTGAATGGATTATGGCATGTATTATTTCTGTTTGTTATGCAGTTATTATTAATGGTTATCCCACTATTTTTTCTGTACTGGTAGAGGTCTCTGACAAGGGTGCTCCCTCGGCCCTCTAATGTTTATTATGGTAATGGATGGTTTGAGCCTGCACATCGGTTGTGCGAGGGACCGTGGTCAATTTCAAGATTTGGTTATATCCAGGGAAGTTAACATCACACATATTTTTTGTTGTTGATGATATCATAACGTTTGGTGTCATTTCTAGAGCACAATGTTCCTATTTACACTACATGTTTATGAGATATGGAGCGGCCTCTGGGTTACTTACTAATGGTAGAAAATCTATCCTTTATTACTCTTGTGGTGATAGTGTGGACATATAATTCATTGCAGGCATTTTTGGCGTTTGGGTTGCACCCTTGGAGTTTGACATCAACTACTTGGGTTTTAGACTTAAGCCCAATAATTATAAAAACCGTGATTGGGAATGGATGGTGGACAAATACAAGAAGAAGCTTAGCAATTGGACACATAGATGGCTCACTTTGGGAGGTTGATACATGCTCATACATGCAGTTCTTCAACAACTATCTATTTATTGGGTTCACCTATACTAGATTGCTTCAGGCGTTCTCGCAAACATAAAAACTATCATCTCCCAATTTATTTGGAGTGACATAGGTACTGTCACTAAATGTCATTTATGCAAGTGGGGCGGATTGACCTTCCTTAAGGATTTCAAAGGGTGGGGTTTACTGGATCAGAGGATATTTGGTATTGCATTGTTAACTAAATCTTTCTGAAGAGCATTGAAGGGAAGGGGGGTCTGGCAAGACATTATTCATGAAAAATATCTGAGGGGCCATGACACTGAACTTCTATTTAGAAATATGACATCTCCTGGGACTTAGGGGTTACTGATTTGGAGGAGTTTTATCAAAATCCTTCTCAAGTGGCGCCTGTGGAAGACATGGGAGTTTGGGAGCGGCCATAAGGTTCTAATTGGCATAGACAATATATCTGGAGTTGTCGGGGAACATTTTCTGAGTCTTCATACTTTAGAGTCTATACAATCCAAAGGTTATTTCTTCCTATATTAGGCCTTCAAACAATCGCTGATAGGTTTCCCTATCTTGTGTTTGGCACAAGACATTGGTTTGACTAGACAAGGTATGGAGGAATGTAAGGAGTATATTAGACAACTTCAATTGGCTGGCCTATGTCATCGGCACAGTGGTTACCGCTGCATATGGGGAGGTAGGATACTTAACCATTCTATCGTTGTGGCGAATGCATATCAATTCTATATAAGATAAGCACTGGATCTTCATAACACAACTTGGTTTTATAAGATTTGGAAGTGGTGAATCCCACTCAAAATCATCTTATTTGCGTGGTCGGCATGGAGGAACAAAACCTTGACGTGGGAGAACCTACATAAGAGGGGACATGTTGGTCTGGGAATGTGCACTCTTTGCAAAGAAAGCTCAGAATCTGGGTTGCACATTTTCTTTCTATGCCCCATTACTCAACAAATCAGGGAGCACATTTCTTTCATTCTAATGATCCCTTACAAAAGGTCGCATGATATGGAGAATTGTATTGATTAGTGGTCTGCTAGATGTGGGAACTACAAGGAGATACCATTATACATTATTTGGGAAATATGGAATGCGCAAAACAAGCACATAGTTGAGGGTAGGGTGATCAATAAAAGTTTGATATGTCAGAGGATTCTTCGTTGGATGTCCTCCTATTCCAAGGATCATGATAAGGTCAAAGAAACTCCACATCACAAGAATCCCCATGAGATCCTTTTACCTGTGAGATTTTTCGATGGGGTGACTCAACTAGGCATATGCGGGTGTGGTGCAATCTTGAGACTAAATGAGGGCTCTCATTATGAGATATTATGGAACGGAGGAACTAGCACCAACACCATAACAGAGATATTGGCTTTGTGGGGCTTACTCTGGTTCGCGAAGGAGAGGCAGATTGATAATTTTCATGTATTTGGGGACTACATATCTGTCATTCTGGGCATCCAAGGCCTTACTGAATTTGACCCTCCCTCCCTTTCTAGATGAATTGAGCAGATCAGGCTCCTTATGGAAAACATCAATATTAGATCAATTTCTCACATTTACAGGGAGGTGAACAAGGAACCTGATGCAATGTCAAAGGAAGGTCTTCGGGGTACCTTTGGTTTTATGAATTTTAGATTAATTGTGGAGGGCACCATCACGCAGGTGGGCACACTAATATTACCTTAAATGACAGACCCTGTCATATGCTTTTTTGATATCAAATATTTTGGAGAATGTTTTTGTTCTAGGTAGAGCATTGGCCTATATACTGAACTTTGGCCACTTTGGTAGATATTGTTTTTATTCATTGGTTTTTGCTAATTAACAAGTTGTTCTTGTTTGATACTCTTGGATATATTTTGTCATATAAGATGAAAATTTGTGGATGACATTTCTGAATAATATACTAAATCTTATATTTCTCTAATATAAATTTGTGGATGACATTTCTAAATAATATACTAAATCTTATATTTCTCTAATACAAATCCAGCATTCTATAAAATTAAAATGCCTAATTTTTTATAGTTTTAGAACTATTTATATATTTAAAACACATATTTAAACAATAAAATATATTCATTTAAATTTTCCAAAACTAATTTTAAACAACAAAAATTTACGCCCCAGCCCAAATTATTTTGGCAAATTCAAGCGAAAAACTCTGAAACTTAAGATAATTAGACAATACTTATATTTTAATCCACTTGCTCCTTGGAAAACTGTGAAACTTGGAATAATTAGACAATATTTTTATTTTATTTTAGCCCGACCAGAAAATCGACTTGGTTCCTTGGAAAACTGTGAGTGATGCCGATAGAAACGATTTTTCATTGTCATCAACAGTAGTGAAATGCGTTTTGTTTTATCATCCACTGCCATTCAAATGGTAGGGTGTGACAAGGCCAGCCTCATCACGAGTTAGATGCCCTCCATTATTACTTGTAATGGGGACCCTACTGCAAGCTGCAGCCCGACACGCACGTAAATTCCAGAGAACAATTTCACAGTTTACAGGATTGAAATAGCCATGTTACTGTTCCTCTATGTACCACGTTAAAATTTTCAAGATAAACCAAAAAAAAATTGAGCCACTTCTCCATTTGTGCGCAGCAGCCATATAATTCCAATTTTCAAAATACCTCATCGACAATGAGATGATTATTTATATTTTAGAGCTCAAATTGATTATCATGACAGTCGTCCGTGCAGACAAACTGCAATAAATTAATGGTAGAGTTGGTCCTCTTGCAAAATAATAAACTGTATTCCAAAGGGGTGGGGGCTGGCGCTTCTAGGTTTTGAGCCTCCCAAAATGTTGATCTCTCACTAGATGGACAGCTCTGAACAATCCTTCCACGATCATGTAAAAACAAATGTTTGTCATACTGTAAAGCAGATGAAGTTTCATAATTAAATGGTTGCTATTTGAATAATCATTGGCCGTCTTTATCTTCCTCTTGAATCAGTTGTATGGATCGGAGTTGTTTATAATGCGATTTTTTGGAGATTCCGGTGACAAAATCTTACTGAAGAAATTGAGGTTAAATCTTGATTTGTTGTAGTTAAAATGGTTTTTTAACTGTATATTTGGATTAGCACCCTGAAAAATCCCTAGGACGCTTTGATTGTGCAGAAAATAGCTATCAAACTTGCGATTCCAATAAATTGCCGCCGGATTTTGACCAGAAAAACCCACCAAAAAAACTTTCAAAAAATTGCATTATAGACAACTTCTTATGAATCAACCTTTGGCATGTCTTAGTCGAGCTTCAAGTCCAAGTGTGTGTATATATTCTGAATCTGTCATATCAGGTTGCCAGCTCTATGCGTTGGAGAAAATAATAGGCAGCGTATTCGTGTTCTGGGGAAGTCACGCGTTTATGGTTGGGTTCAGGCTTGGATAAGTGGGGCAGTTTATGTTTATAGTTGGATAATTGGTTTACTAAAATAGCTTCAAGTCCAAGTGTGTGTATATATTCTGAATCTGTCATATCAGGTTGCCAGCTCTATGCGTTGGAGAAAATAATAGGCAGCGTATTCGTGTTCTGGGGAAGTCAGGCGTTTATGGTTGGGTTCAGGCTTGGATAAGTGGGGCAGTTTATGTTTATAGTTGGATAATTGGTTTACTAAAATTAAAGATAGATATATATAACTTTACTCATTTAATGTTTAGTGGCAAGTTATTTATTTTCAACTTTCACAAAATAATGAAATAATAATAGTATGCACTGATTAAGATAATTAAATTTAATTAGGAATTCAAAGAACATCACATTATAAAAAAACCATATTTATAAATTTTAAAAAAAAATATCATCTTTAAGAATTTATTGATTTTATCAATTAATATTATATTCTTATTAGCTTTTTAGATTAAAAAAATAGTGTTTACATTTAAAAAAAATAGTGTTTTAGGGTGATTTAATTGATGATTGAAATAAAGTGAAATTTGAAAAGATTGATGTCAAAGTGAAATCTGTAAAAATTGAGAGATCCAAAGTTCAAATAGTAAGTTGATAAAGACAAGTGAGCTGCTAGATTCCTTTTCGATTAAAGAAAAACCATTTAAAAATAATATTTATCTCAACATATTGTCTTAATTCATATAAA
Source organism: Pinus taeda (assembly GCA_000404065.3). Classification (NCBI taxonomy): domain Eukaryota; kingdom Viridiplantae; phylum Streptophyta; class Pinopsida; order Pinales; family Pinaceae; genus Pinus; species Pinus taeda. Next base: position 7,178 of record APFE030232124.1, on the reverse strand, counting down.
AAAACCATATTTATAAATTTTTAAAAGAAAATATCATCTTTAAGAATCTATTGATTTCATCAATTAATATTATATTTTTAACATCATTCTTATTAGCTTTTTAGATTAAAAAATAGTGTTTACATTTAAAAAAAATAGTGTTTTAGGGTGATTTAATTGATGATTGAAATAAAGTGAAATCTGAAAAGATTGATGTCAAGTGAAATCTGTAAAAATTGAGAGATCCAAAGTTCAAATAGTAAGTTGATAAAGACAAGTGAGCTGCTAGATTCCTTTTAGATTAAAGAAAAACCATTTAAAAATAATATTTATATCAACATATATAAAAAATTTAAACCAATTTAGACACCAAAAATTTTAACTTCTAAATAAAATCCAAAGTTCCAACTCCAATTTCAATTCATGGATTATGTTAGCTCTCAAAACTTTAATTTCTAATAAAATTTTGGATTTTACCTTCCCCTACCCAAGGATGGTGGTCCAAGGTTCTACAAGTTAGGTATGCCATTGTGAACATTTGTAAAAGGTTTACATAATTGTCGGGTATTGGAGATTGGGAAACACATTCAAGCTTTACATGGCATGAAATAACAAACTAGGTATGCCACTGTGAACATTTGTAGTAAGGTTTATAGGGTATGGGAAATTTGGAAACACACTCAGCTTTACATGGCATGAAATAACAAACTAGGTATGCGACTGTGAACATTTGTAGTAAGGTTTACATAATCGCCGGGTATAGGAGATTGGGAAACACATTCAAGCTTTACATGGCATGAATTATTTCAGACCAGTGAGTTGAGAGAATAGAAATTTGTAAGCTTTATCTTTCTTTGTGAATTTGATGAATAATTAATGTATGTAATTGTGACATATCATATCTCTGCTCTTTGGATACAAATTTTTTTGAATGACAAGTGCAATTCTATAATTTATAGTTGTTTTGTTTCATTATTGAGTTCAGTGTTAATGAATACTACTAGCACAACCACATTTACCAATGTCGTTGATATACCTCGATAGGTGTATATGAAACATATATACAACCACATTTTCCAATGTAGTTGATATAAGCTAATAAGATTATATCAACCCACATTAATAATAATAATTATTATATGTATTTTTTATTATTAATAACTATATAAATAATAAAAACTATATTATTTATGATTATATTAATATTATAATAATAATATAAACTCATAATAATATTAAATTGTCATATTATTATTAGATTATCATATATAATATAATTATTTATATTATTAATAATATTAATAATAATAATTATTATTATTATAATAATATAATATATTTATTATTTTATTATAATAATAATAATAATAATAATAATATTAATTAATTAATAATAATATTATATTATCATTATATTATTATAATATAATATAATAATATAATTACTATTATAATATTATAAAATATAATCATTATTATATTATTATAATAAATAATATAATAGCTAATATATTAATATTAATAAATAATTTATTATTTATTATTATTATAATAAAATATTATGATATTAATAATAATAATAATTAATATTATTATATTATATTATACTCATTAACTCTTAATGGCATACTCAAGTCTTCGTTCAATAGCATACTCGAGATGAAGATGGAGCTGCAACGCTTGTCTAAAAAGGGTTAGGGTTCTGTAGTATAACAACGCCATGCTTGCACCCTACCTGTGCCATACCTACCTTAGCTGTCGCCATGTGGTACTACTAGCTACCTACACTGTGGCGGTTACCGTAACCTGACCAAGCATACCGTAATGGAGGTGTAAACCCCGTCCTCCGCTCTGTTTACCGCATACCTGCCGGTTCTCGACATACCATTGTGAAGACGGTTACAATAGTCCTGGAGGCAGCTGGCAGAGAACTTCTCGGAACAGGCATGGAGCTTGAACTAGTGGATTACTCGGAGGACTCGTTGGAGAACGTTAACATCTGGACAACTCCTCGCTTCGCCGCGGAATACCTCCTCCCCTTCTGTTGCAATCTAATAGCTACCATTACTAGACTACCCTCGATCTCGGGACCCTCCTGTGCCACCGTAACCTTCTCCGAGCCTCCTCCGGTATGGTCAGTGCCATCCTCCTCGCCACTGTCACCTTCTGCTATTAACTTTGCGTCTACCTGCTTTCACCCTAACCCTGACGCTGATTCTTCACTTAACCTCCTCCCCCCACAATCTAACGGCTCTCTAAATGACCCCTCGAGACACCTGAATTCGGCTAAAGGAAACCCTCAAACCACAACATCTGAGACACCTCCATCAGGTAGCTACTCAGCAGTCCCCCCGCTTTCGGAACCTATCCCTGTCGATGATCATTTCTGCACTAAAAACCCTCCCTCAAACCCTTCTCAACCAGAGGAACAAACAGATGCCCCGGAAGACACTGCTAGACCAAACAAGAAGTGCAAGTGCTTCAAATCCAAAGGCAAAGATGTAATTATCAGGCTAGGGGAATATATCTAGTGGGGTGACACCATGGACACGACGGATTGCATGCTAGTGGGAAGGATTTGTGGCAGAAGCTACATAGCGGCTCGACTAAAGCTGTGGACCTCTGAGGGATGGGGGCAGTACCTAGTCGACCTTCCCTTTGTTCAAACATTTGTTAGGGGTTGGTTTGCTCTACGCTTCGTTAGAGCCAAGCACACAAATTGGGTCTTGTCTTCCTTCTGGCACTTTGAACACACTTGAGTCCTCCTCTGTCGATGGAACCCTCTTTTTGATCCGGAAAAAGAACAGATAGGAGTTGGGCCTATTTGGGTTCGGCTCCCAGGATTACCCCTCCAATTCTAGTCGGAGGACATATTCCGTCGCATCGGCAACACTCTTGTAACTTATCTAGAGCATGATAGATCATATTTGGCTACTGGCATGATGGCTTATGCCAGGATTTTGGTTCATTTGGACACTAGGGCGGGCCTCCAGCAGCATATCACATTGCAATGGATAACTTTCTCCCGGCAACAAACCCTGGATTACGAAGGAGTCCTGTTTCGCTGCAGACAATGCCACAAGGTGGGACATCTTTTCAAGGATTTCACTTTGAATAGGAAGGCGAGAGATGGAACAATGGAAAAGGTAATTCTGTAGAAAATCTCACAATCACAGGGTAGCCCCCCCCGGCTGAAGAAGCAGCAAACCTGTCACAGGCGGATGCAGAGAAAGCACAATCTAATGCAACTTATACATGGTGTAACATGCCCTTAAGGTCTTCAACATTTTATTTTGGCTCATTGACTCAACTATAGCACTTGACATGTGCTAGACCTATTTCAATGAGCAAGAAACTAATTTACATATATTATAAAATAATATTTCTTTTCTTGAATAAGTACAAATATCAAAAGTAAATTTATGAAGACCAAACCTAGTTACATTTCCTTCAAAAATATGGTCTCATACACCCTCCAATATGATCCTCCTCACCTTCAAAGCACCTTTCGGACCACCCTCTCCACCCCTGACTAGAGCAAGTGTGGCTTCCGAGGCTGCATTTTCCACGGGTATGTTGAATTCAACTTCCTCCTTTGCTTATTCTAATGCTTCATCACACTGCATTGATTCAAATAATGTTCAACCCTCTGTACACAACAATAACTCTCCCATATCTTTGACATGCCCCATTAAACCCTCCTCCCCCATCATCTCCTACACCTCGCCTTCAATTCCCGAGGACCCCCAAGCCATCTCCTCCCTCCCTACTTCCACCCCTCCACCTATCCCTCCATCCACCAGATAACCCCTTCGCCCTCAGATTCGATCACAGGCTCCTGATACCTTGGGTATTGGCCTGATTTCCTCTCCCCCTCCTCTCAAGCAGCCTCGAGGCAGACCCTCCTCCTTATCAAAAGCCAAGCTACAAGCCGGGGAAGAGATTGCTACTGGCAGACAACATTCCATCAACTGGGTACTTAGAGCTGTGGATACCCTAGTGCACCCCCCTCCATGAAGCTGCTATCTTTCAACTGTAGAGAGTGGCTAGCCCTGACAAAAATTAGCCATGAGAAGACTGTTTTATATCTGAACCCTTTGATATCCTTTTCCTACAAGAAACCCTAGGATAGGCTAGTGTCATCACTCACCTTCTTGAATCATGGCTACCTGGATGGACTTTTCACGCGCTAGATGCAATTGGTCGATCTGGGGGATTGGCTCTGGGAGTAAATACTCGCTCCATCAGAATCTGCAATAATTGGGGAAGCTCAGGACACATAGGAGTAGACATATACTCTTCTGAACTCGATACAGAGCTTAGGATTATTAACATCTACGACCCCTGTCACAATAGGGAAGAATACTAGAACAGGCTGCTAAAATCTCACATCCTTCAAAAGGATAAGCTCATCTTCGGGGGGGGACCTAAACTTCTCCATTGGATTCACGGAATCATGGGGGCATAATGCACAAAGAGAAAACCTCTCGGAATTATTTGATACCAGACTGGACGAACATAATCTTATTGATATCCCCTCCTCCAAAATGCAACCTACATGGAAAAAAAACAGATCAGCCGAGGACAACCTCTCCAGGAGGCTAGATCGATTCCTCATCAAGGAGCACCTGTTGAACATGGTCCAAGGAGTTAGACAGTGGGTTGGTTCAGGGGGCTTATCGGATCATAGGTTGATCTATCTGGAAATAAGGTGTGGTATGTAAAAACCAAAGGCTCCCTTCAAATTCAACTATGCATGGCTAAGAGACACAGATTGTATCATACTAGTCACTGAATTCTAGAAGGCTCACCCCCTTGCGGCAAGAAGGACAATCTCATAATGTTTTGCACAAAATCTGAGAGAATTAAAGAATCTCTATAAAGTATGGGCACACAAAAAGATAACCCTAGAAGACCTTATCCTTAAGATGACTGAAGAGGCAATAGAGGCTTTTGAGAATGAACATGGTGGGATATACTCTTCCCCAGAACACAAAGACCATCTAACCTCCCTTCTGGCTAAGAGGAGGCTGATACTCAATGATAGGGAGGAAAGCTGGTGATTGAGAAGCAGAGCCATTTGGATTAAGGAAGGGGATGCCAATACCAATTTCTACCACAAATTCGCGAATGAGCGCAAAGCGATAAATACAATTTGGCGGCTAACAGATGAACAAGGTGAAATAGTGAATACCTTCCCCAGATTAGTAGCCTTGGCTACAGCTTATTCCAGGAACATATACAAGGCCCCTCCAAATGCTACTCTAGCTGAAATCATGTGAACAACTCAGTTGTTTCCTAGGTTCGTTGACCAGGAGGATGCTTTGGAATTGACAAAGGAAGTCACCTTGGGAGAACTGGAAGTCACCCTAAAATGGTTCAAATGAGACAAAAGCCTAGGTCCGGATGGATGGAATGTGGAATCTACTCAGATTTCTTTGAAATTCTGGGAGGGGATCTCCTAAAAGTTTATGAAGAGTGCAGATCCAGCAAAAGAATGTATGAGGCATACAACTCAACCTTCATCGCTCTCATACCCAAATGTAACAACCCCACCTCTTTTAATGACTTTCGACCCATTTCCTTGTGTAACTATCTACAAGATCATTTCCAAGATCATAGCTAATTGCCTCCGTCCGATCCTATCCAACCACATCTCAGCTGAACAATTTGTCTTCCTACAGAATAGATAGATCCATGAGGTTGTTGGAACCACACAAGAAATCTTGCACTCTATCCAGATTCAGAAACTTAAAGGTATAGTCCTTAAAGTAAATCTTTCGAAAGCCTTTTACAGAGTAAATTGGCTATATATTAGAATGATCTTAACACACTTAGGTTTTCCATATGATTTCATAAGCTGGATTATGTGTTGCATTACTAATGTATCATTCATTGTTCTTATAAATGGGGCAACCTCACCCTTCTTTCACTCCGAGAGAGGTCTCGGGCAGGGATGCCTACTGTCCCTGTTACTTTTCTTACTCATCATGGAAGGTCTCAGTCACATCTTAAAGGAGGAACATCAACGGGGTAGGATAAGAAGTATTTGGATCACAGATGGATGCACATTGATGCACTTTCTCTTTGTAGACGATGTGTTGCTCTTCCTTAATGGGAGTATTGGTGATTTGACTTCTCTACTTAACACATTCTCTACTTTCCTATCGGCCACAGGCATGATGGTGAACAATGCAAAGTCCACTATAACGACTATGGGGTGTTCTCCATACGAGATACATTATGCCCTACGAAGATTTCGCTATACACTACAACAACTGGAGGAGAAATAGTCAAAACTGGACCATACTGAATACCCAGTGCAGAGGGTGCGATGCATATCACCTTCCCGGTGTAAAGGGTGCGATGCATACTGAATGGCCCCTCTGTAGGGTGCGATGGGTGAGAATGGACAAATGGCAGAGACAGTTTGCGAGGTGTAAGATCATGGAATCTTCGAGAAACTTCCCCTTTGACACTTGCCTCTTTGTTTTCGACCAGGGATGAGTAAGAGATCATCAGTCTCCAAGTGGAATCAAGAACTATCAGAGAGAGGACACTAATAGAAACCCCAGAAGATGACTCACCCCCCTACAATCATCTATATATGGATCCCTCATCACAGAGATCCAGAGGCTGGAATCTTGTATCTTGTAGAGAAGTGATG
>APFE030232120.1:0-10736 GCA_000404065.3 Pinus taeda | reverse complement strand
TGTTGATTAATATCATCAAACGAACTCTCTTTCCATCCTCTTTACATGCTTTATCTTTGCATTACAATGAGGTTCTACATCATCCTTCAATCATCAATGTGTTCTTGAAATGAACTCATCGATTGGAGGCTTCAACATCATTTCCTTCAAGGTCCTTATAGTTCCCTCCATGCTTTCTTTATTATGTACCTACAATTTTCACCGACAAGTACAACCAAGCAAAATATACAAAGACAAGAGCATGATGTCACTTTTGACAATCTAGGGTTTCCATGGATTCTCAGAGAATGAACTCTTAGGATTCTTAGTTAGAAACCCTAAATTTCTTGATCTAACCCTTATTAGGGTTTTCACGTTCAACGAAAAGATTAGCCCTAGGGATTTGACTTTCAATCCCTAAGGTTTATTCATTTCAACTCATGTTAGGATTTTGCCACATACCCCAAATGTTATTTCCCAAGAGCTAGTTTCTTTAGAGGAAAAATCGATTAAGGTTAGGGTTTTCACTATTCTAGGGTTTTCTAATCCAAGCCCTATCCAGGGTTTATGAACCTTGGACGCCAAAAACCTTCAAAAATGTAAGATCTACAAACCCTAGATTCTTATCATGCAAAGTAATTTGCAAAACCCTAATTACTAAACAGACCCTTTCTAATGATCACATAACATGAAATGCACATAAAACAAATTGTACATACCTTTGCTTTTTTAGTTTACCTTATGTCTTTTTGCAAACACTGTTCTTTAAGGACGTGCTTCACTACGTCTTGATCTCATAATCCAAACCAATGTAGAAATATTTGACACGAGCTTAGAGATCGTTGTCATAAGAAATCATCGTTATATATATGGTGTCCTTTGCCATATATGCGACTTCCTCTCTCGAATTTTGCTAAAAACGTGACCTAGGCACCAGTTCTTTCATACGTTCTATTTCTTTGATTTCAAGTACATCAAATTTTGGCTTTATATATGCAAGCCATAAGCATGTGCAGGCCATCAAATAGAGTGTCATCATGTATATCAACACAAAACTGTCTCATAGAGCAAGACATCTACTGAATGCAGAATAGCTCTAGATCACATATAGAGTGATCATTCACAGATGTGAGACCATCTACTTTAACGAGCCATAACCGGGCAGCAAACTTCGAGTCAGCTTTATGATGACCACTATTTGTAGTTGATATATGACATATGCATTCTTAACCATCATCTTCATAGACACATAGATCATTCAAGTCTACTGCTAAATTGTTGTCATATAGACTTCTTGTCTCATCGTCAAGGATATTGACAAGCAATAGGGCTACTGTCAAGTCTTTAGATCAGTCGAATATAGCATCTCATGTGATGAGTTACAAATGTTAGAATTTGGCCAAATGATGTTACGATGCATAGCGATGCCTTTGATATATGAATGTGATGCCACCTGTATATCTTATAACCAATTGAGTGAAGTCACCATAAGTACTTCAGAGTTGTGATAACGTAATTCATATTATAGGGAAATTTTGTCATAGAGAACAGGTGAGCCTGTCACCAATGTAACTCTCGAGCCACAATTACTTTAGTTGTGGCGCAGTGTTTTTTGACATGTTGTTGAGAAATCTAGGGCATCAAGTATTAAGTGATTTCTCTTCAATTAGTCACTGCTTGTGAGTTCTTTTTACTTCTTTAGATTAGAATCTTGTTTTACTTAGGTTGTTAGTGTTCTTCATCAAACAGTGACCAATGCATGAACATAAATAGACAAGAGACAGAATCTAGACTATCAGCCAGGACCAAAACCTCTCACTCTTTGAAAGGAAAACCCGCACAAATTCTTCTTATAGAGATTCCAATTGATGAATACCAAGACCCTTGACCTATTTGCTCCAAGACCAAGACAATAGTTCTCTTGATTATCAACTTTCTACACTTTTCCTCTTCTTCACTTCTCTTCTACTTCGACCTTCTTAGCACCAAGTTACAGTGGTAGCATCAAAACGAACTGTGGTTACACTGAGATCATCTTCTATTTGAGCACACTGAGATGGTTACCAAAATTGTGATAGAAACGAACTTTGGTCACAATGAGATGGCACCGAGACTGTAGTTATTGTAGTCACTATAGTAGCATCCGAATTATTCACTGTAATAGCATCTCACTGCAAGCCGAACTGTTTACTATTATATATCCTGTTATATATATGTATATGTATATGTATATGTATCTGTATATATATATATGAACTGTTCACTGTTATATATCCAAATTGTTCATAGTAATTAACCTAAGTTCCTATACGCTTATCTGAGCTCCTTCACCGAATCTTGTCTCTGCAATTAGCCACTGAAATTTCAGAGATGATCCAAACTTGTTGACTGTGGAATAGGCCAAGTTGCCTATTTATAATAATCTTCCCATGTAAATTAGCCGACATGACCATGTGAAGCGCTGTGTCTCCAATTTAGGTGAGTCGACACAAGTTTTATATTTCATCTTGATGCTGACTTGAAGAAGGATAACTTGTGCTTGTCTTGGAGGGCTACTTGACAATCCTATTGACTTATATACATTTGTAACATGCCCAAGAAGGGTTCTTCATACATGACATTGACTCTCTTTGACTTTTATGACTAGATGACAAATCCTAAAGGCTCACAATCGGAGCCATCTAAAAATAAAATTCCTTGCTCATGAAACCCATGAGGCTAGCATTACAATAATAATTTTATTTATCTTCTTTACATCATTTACATAAAATCACAATTACATGTCATTATGAATACCGAACCTAGTTACTTTCCAACACATGCAAGCTTTAATATGAAAGATTTGATCAAGCAAATCACAAGATGGAGCCATCAAATGAAATTTTGATTCACTATATGATTGCAAATTTTTGGAATCGATTTGCATGTAGTCCCACCTTTGTTCAAATCTCTGGTGGCGTCACCCATATGCCCGTAGTGTAGGAGGATACAAGCAATATGAAAGCAAGTCCCATCACCAACTCCGACCTTTGTAGTTTTGGTGTTTGGAATCGATTTGCAAGTAGTCCCACCCGTGTAACGTCAATCCACATAGCAGAATGCGATACACAAAATGAAGACTATGCAGCAAACCTTAGAGTATATTATATATACCTATATAATCCACAAAGAATTGAAGTCGTCATAGATCATTGTCATTGTTGTCACCCAAAATGTACACCTAGGGTGCAACGCTCAGATCAGGGGTTGTCACCTATTCCCTACTCACTCCATTTAAGCTCCCTCCTAGACAAGCTATGTGGGGTAGTCCCTAAAGATAAATGGAAAAAGAAAACTTGATGGAACTACAAGTTCTAGGAGACTAAGGGCAAGGTAATCACTTATGTAGGCAACTTGATTCAACGTTAGTTGGCAAGTATGATTATTATTGAGCAATGTAACTGTTAAAGATAAATTTTCAATTAGATCAATATTACAGTTGGTGAATAAATAGTGAGATATCAGTGCCCTAATAACAATGCTCAAAATATGATTTAAAACTACTTGCACAATAATAAATGATATCGCAAGTTATAAGGTAAGCAATGCTACAAGACAAGGTTAGTACAACAGATCAAGAGATTAAAACAATTACATATATGAGCAATAAGAGATAAGCTTGCAATATAAATAATACTTGTAGTTCAAGTAAAGATGATATTCAAGAGACAATAAACTTGAAAATGACAATTACAACAATGTAAGACTTGTAAATATGAAATGACCTCACAATCCCAATTACAATAATCAATTGAAATGCAAGATGAATGAATGCAAGATCTACCTGTGTGTGATGCAAGATCTGGGTTAATTTTTATTATATGCCTATTCTAAGGTGAAGGCCTTCTCATCAATTATCGAAGCAAGTCTTAGAACAAGGTTGTTGGGAGAAGTGTTGGGGAAGGAGGCTAGGGCCTCATTAATGATACCTACCCAAGGATTCTAGCAACCCAAGTGCTGCCATTCCTACAAGGGACTCAGCCACAAGAGAACTACAAGGTCACTTGTTTTAACCGTTGTTTAAGGATCAAGCTTCTCAAATTGGATAATGAAGAAGGTTGTCCTATCTTTCTATCAACCAAGCTTATGCTTGGAGGTAAATTTTAGGAATGCAAATTTAGATCTAAGATGTAAATGCAAATGCTTCAATGAGATCCAATCACAACAAGATGCTTCAGTAAGGGAAAATCCAATCCACTTATAATCAAGATTTACTTAAAGCACGAGATGATTAGCTTACAACAATGATTTAATGAAGCAAATTTAAGATTACTCAATGAAACAATAAAACCGATTTGATTAGATCAAATGTTAGAAACAATAGCTCAAATGTGTTTAGTTATTAGTGCCCTTTAATTGTTCTTCACTTATGCGTTACTATGACAAGTAAAACAAGTGAGAATTATATGGAAAAAGCACAATAGAAAGATGGCAAACGAGATTGCTAATAGTGATTAGAAAAATTACTACCAATATATCATTAGAGACGAGAAAATAACAATGAAATCCAACTAGCTAAAAGAAAGCAAGGAAAAGAGGTTAGTAATCAGATCTAGAACTAAAGCAAAGAGAAACTAAGCTAAGAGGTCCTCCCTTTTAAATAAGGAGGGGGATACCATGGGATTGAATCCTAAGCTCCGTTCAAGCGCAAAGATGAATTTAGTATTAATGTTACAAAAGGAAAAGCCCTCTAGACAGAAAGGAAGGCTCTTCAAAACTTGAGAAAAATTACAAAATCGAATGAAACCTTGCAACAACAAATCCTTCCTCAAGGTTCAAGCTACAAGTTAATAAAGGATGAGCCTTGATGGCAAACGAATTTCTCCAAGCGACGGCCTTGATAAATATACCCTTAAGGTCCCATGGCCTTGCAAGGAGAAAGGCCTAATAATTTTAAATAAATCCTATAGAATTTATATGATGAAATTGCAATTTTTTCAAGCCTTTAACCTCTTGGCATTTTTTATAACCCTCCAACTTAATGTGTTTTGGATTAGAGAGGGTTTGTGGCCCTCTTCAAGCCCTTGGCTAGGAGAAAGATGCCTCTAAGGCCTGCAGCTAGTCTCCAAAAATCATCTCCAAGGATCAACCCCAAGAAGGCTAACCCCTAGCTAAAAATCAATGGATAAACCCTTCAAAAAATGTGAACGATTTCTCTGCAAACAACCAAGGGTTAGTCACTTAATATCTGAAGCAAAATGAGGCCCTAAAGGCCTTGCAGCTAGGCTAAAAATGGGCCAAGAGGTCAGCGGCTAGCCCAAGTATATATAAACAAAACCTTGAGTCCAAAATATGTATATCTGATCTACAAAAATTGGAACCCAAGTCAGATTTTCAAAAGAAAAATTTTGAGAAACAATTCAAAATAAAATATTTACAAAAATTCTAAGTGAAAGCCCTTGCAAACAATTTAGATTATGGTGTGAGGAAAGGTCTCAAACCCTAGTGGTTGCATAAAAAAAAATCGATGAGATCCAAGCCAAAAAAAATTGAATTCTTCCTTTTGAAAGGCCTAGAGATGGCCTATAGGCTTGTGGCCCTAAAGAGAGGGCTAAGATGCTAGATGGCCCCCCAAAAAAAAATATCTTTGCATTGAAACCCTAGCCGCTAGGCTAGGTGAAGGTATAGCCTCAAAAAAATCGTTTCTCTTTGATTCGTTGGGCTAATCCAACTTTAAACAAAATCAAAAATAAAACCCTTGTCCCTCTCTTCAGATCTGCAAAAGAACAAAAGAAAAACCCCAATCGATATATACAAGATGGACAAATATATACATGATAAATTTACAAAGGCTAGATTAAGGAATGAGGGTTCCTTGATTAGCAAACAATGGCTCTTATTAGCAGATTTGTCCAAGGCAAGCACAAATTAATAGAGATAGATAAGTGAGATAAAAAATTTAGATGAGAAATAGCCACGAAATCCTGCCAAATATATTCATTAGATAAGCCTTGAAACCAAACAAGGTGAGCTCTTTAATCTCTTTGTCTTGGGAGTTGGTTGGTCCAACCAAAGACTTCCCCCAATGCCCAAGATGTGAATCATTGAAGATCTTTGCACACTTAAAATTAAATTGTTAGATAACAAAATAAACCAAAAGATCTAGAGATACTTGCTATATCGATTAAATTTAAAATGCTTTTGTACCCCAATAACTAATGCAAGATATCTGTGCAAATAGTTAACCCACAACTGGCTAATGAAATAACAATTATTAAAATTCAAACCCAGTAGAGCATTAAGAACAATATTCAGAAAGAATTACCATAGAAAACAGAAGAGGAACACCACCATGAATTGACCCCAAAGACTTTATTATTCTAGAAAAAATATCACAAACCAGCAGAGCTTGACTTAGAGCTTGATTACAAATTTTTTCATTGACACATATGAGGAGCAATAGCTTCCTCATATAAGAAAAATGAGAGTGTGAGGCCCCTCCAATTGGAAAAAATGGCTAGTTGACTTGATCCATGGCTTGATCCTTCCAAAGAAAATCCAAACCCTTGATTATTGTTGCACAGATCCATAGAAAAATTCGAGTTCCTTGATTGATGAGTTGGATGGACCATTTGCTAAATCTGGGGTGGTTTTGGATCATTGGAATATCTTCAAAATATTTTTTCTCGATATTTCTTCATTCAAAATCACCACTTGGACCAAAAAATTCAATTTCCTTGAAAAATATTTCCCTTCTGGCCCAACGAATTTTTTGTGGGACTTTTTGTCATGGAAATGGAATTTTCCTCAACTTTAAATTTGATCCCTTTTTTGGAAAGTGCACATTTTCTTTTTAATTATTTTTCCACTTGGAGAGAATTTTATTCTCTCATTTTAATTTTTTGACTAATTTCTAGCTAATTATTTTGCCCTTTTTTTACCAGAAAATAAAAATAATGCCTCTAGACACAACCAAATTTTGTGACACTTTAGACATGATCTAGTATGATAATTTACATGGACCCAATACACTAGGACTCACCTAAGACCTTACCATCAAGCCCCACTCTAGATTTGGGGTATATTTGAGAGAAAAACACTACTAATTATTTGCAGTTGAAAAACACAAATAATTAGCGAAGAAAAAAAAAAAAAAAAAAATCTTTAGACTGAAACGCTTTGGTAAAAATCATAATCTTACCTAGATGTGTTACAAGGCTTTATAGACATGCTAGAATCATTTTTACATAATGGCCCACAAGGTTGTTGAATTTGGATTACATTTAACGACCTAAAGTTGTATGTTGATGATGAATTCTAAAAAGAAAAGACTAGTTGCTCTGACATGTAATCTGCACATGAGGTAGTTGACATTGAGTAGTTAACAGTCACCATACATGAAATATAGCAACGGCGAGCCTCTATTAAGTTACAGAGATAGATTCGATCCTCTAAAACCATTGTAATGTCATGGCATATAAAGGAATCTACAGATCCATGATTAAATTCATAAATGGAACTAGCTATATTGTTCACTGAAAAGCATTGTGGTGTCACACAATATATTCAAGAGACACTGTAAATTCACAGAGCGAGCTCATTGTAGAGATAAGCCATTTGTGTGAGTTATAGAATTGTATGTACAGGCCTTAACGAGTCTCCACGTGCATCGAGCCTTTCTTAATTATGGTTTCCACAGTCACAGGATCGGATCCTTTTAGGGTTTCCACAGAGATATGAAAGCCCAGAAAAACCACAGAAAGAGAGATTCCTCAAGGATTTTGATCCAAAAATCCAATATAAGTGGTCTTCAAAACCTCATCCTTCAGCCTTAGCTCTGATACCATTTTGGAAATCAGGGGGTTTTCAACTTATTATTAGATTTCCCTTTCATAAGGAATTGCTTGTGAATATTGTTGGCTTATTATTAATTTTATTCTATTTATTTCATCAAACAATTACCAAAATACATGAAGATCGTAGGAAAACAGTGAACCTAAGATATAGGCTCCAAGCTAGGGAAAAACCCCTCCAAGGGGAAAACCCAGAAAACTCTCTTCTTATAGAATCAAATCAAATGAGATATCCAAGACCCATAACCACAAAAAACTTCCACCTCTAGATGCCAAGTCAAGCCTTCCTTCTTTTGAGTAGATCCATCAACAAGAGACCAACAACAAGAGATGTACCAAGGCAGATCTTCCACAAACCCTAGCTCAAGAAGAACTTTCTTTCAGACTTCGGCCGTCCACTTCTCTCTGTCCTTTTTACAATATTTCAGACCACAAATCATGAAGTGTATGTTCCCAAATGAGTTTCATCTTCCCTCTATTTATATAGCTAAGGGGGGTGCAAAAAGACATGTCCATTGGGGCAAGGCCAACTTGACATGTAGGCTGACTTGGCACCTATAGGGGTTTTTTTCCCAAATTTACATTTTAAATTTTGTTTCTTTTACAGTATGTCCAAAATAGGACTTTGACTCTTTGACTCAAAACCTAGAAGCATGAAGAACATGCTTTTCTAGAAAAATAACAATAATAAATTTTCTTTTTTCTTTTATTTTGCTTTTTACATAAATACATAATGGTACAAATTATGAAGACCGAAACTAGTTACATTCTCCAACACACCACATGGGAGGCTTCCCAATATAGATCACCTAAGGATATTGTAAGATTGATAGGATCAAGGTGATAGTTTAGGAGGCTTGATCAATGTACTTCTCACTTGGAACAAAGAACAATTCTTCGTAATAAGGAATAGTGTACCTATGACTAGACCTAGGAAATAAGACTTGTAGTCTAGGGTTTCAAGATGTAGCTCAACAATGGCACGTCTAGACATATGAGCATAGGGAAAAGGTTTGATTTACAAGATATGATCAACTAATGGAGTGACAATCCTTCAAGTGGCCCTAAGTTGAAGCTTTTGTGTAGGATTATGGTTTTATAAGGCTTAGAATTACCTAGGGTTGATGACGTCAACCCTAGAGAGATACTTTTTACCATGCAATATGCTATATTTTGATGTTGTAAGTTTCAGCAAGGTAGGAGAGTGCCAAATCAGCTCCAATGCTCAACCCCTAGTTGAATTCGTCTTAAACCCTAGCCCTAGCGGCTTTCGTTGAAGGGTTGAAAATGTAAAAAGAGGAAAGAGGTAATTTTTTAGAGTTTTTGATCATCAATATGGTTTTCAATGCCTTTTCTCTACTTGGGTGATGGAATCTTAGGAACTTAACCATGGAAATATCAAATCTTTGACAGAAGTAACGGAAAACCCTAGTTTTCACTTCCTAAACCTAGGTATCATCTTATGAGGGGAGAAATTCACTAGAAAAATGCTCTCTAGAAGTTTTTCTAGAGAGTTCAAGGATACAAGATTAAAGCATGCAATAATTACCAAGCATTTCATGTAAACATCATTTAGAGAAAGAAAATAGAAACCCTAGCAATATTCCATTACATTAGATATCATTTTGGGATTCAACTGCGTTAAGTAAGTCATTCACGTATGACCATTTCCATGAGAGGTAGTCGTAACTGACTAATTTCTCATGATTTTTGAATAGTTCACTTGGCACTCATTGCATCGGTGATGCTCACAGGGGTGAAGAAGTGGGATTGAAACTAGTGAAATGTGGAGAACGAATCACATAGCATCAATCATCACTTCCGGGGCTTGCATCCGGTATCCAAGATTCCAGGATGGTCACCCATCCCAGAACTCCTCTGGCTCAAGCGCGCTTAACTGTGGCGTTTTTCCACAATCAAGCCCACTTAGCTTGCTACCCCATTTGCAAAACCTTAGCAAGTATTGTGCCTCATGAACCATTCAAGTAGAGATCCCTTGACTCTTTTTGAATTTAAGTATGGGGGATTACGCAATTCATTATATTAGATATCATTTTTGGGGATTCAACTGCGTTAAGTAAGTCATTCACGTATGACCATTTCCATGAGAGGTAGTCGTAACTGACTAATTTCTCATGATTTTTGAATAGTTCACTTAGCACTCATTGCATCGGGTGATGCTCACAGGGGTGAAGAAGTGGGATTGAAACTAGTGAAATGTGGAGACGAATCACATAGCATCAATCATCACTTCCGGGGCTTGCACCCGGTAACCAGGACTTCCCAGGAGGTCACCCATCCCAGAACTCCTCTGGCTCAAGCGCGCTTAACTGTGGCGTTTTTCCACAATCAAGCCCACTTAGCTTGCTACCCCATTTGCAAAACCTTAGCAAGTATTGTGCCTCATGAACCATTCAAGTAGAGATCCCTTGACTCTTTTTGAATTTAAGTATGGGGGATTACGCAGTTCATTATATTAGATATCATTTTTGGGATTCAAACTGCGTTAAGTAAGTCATTCAAACGTATGACCATTTCCATGAGAGGTAGTCGTAACTGACTAATTTCTCATGATTTCTGAATAGTTCACTTAGCACTCATTGCATCGGGTGATGCTCACAGGGGTGAAGAAGTGGGATTGAAACTAGTGAAAGGTGGAGAACGAATCACATAGCATCAATCATCACTTCCGGGGCTTGCACCCGGTAACCAGGACTTCCCAGGAGGTCACCCATCCCAGAACTCCTCTGGCTCAAGCGCGCTTAACTGTGGAATTTTTCCCACAATCAAGCCCACTTAGCTTGCTACCCCATTTGCAAAACCTTAGCAAGTATTGTGCCTCATGAACCATTCAAGTAGAGATCCCTTGACTCTTTTTGATTTAAGTATGGGGGTTTACGTAGTGCATTATATTAGATATCATTT
>APFE030232111.1:100416-136051 GCA_000404065.3 Pinus taeda | reverse complement strand
AGACTCCTATATATAGAAAGGAGGCCTTGTCATTTGTATCATCCAAGAATTGTTCATTTGTGTAGTGTAAAGGAGGTTTCCCCCTCGAAGAGGCTGAATTCTAAGGCGTTGATCTATCTTTTCTATCTTTTTGTGAGTTGGTTTAATAACACCTGTGGACCCTAAGAATATGAAAGGTGTTTATGTTATCCCATATTCATGTGGGACTCCCTACATTGGTGAAACTGTCCGCTCAATAAATCAAAGGACTCAAGAGCATGCAATGGACATCAGGCATGGGAGGACCCGCTCCTTAGCATTAACAGAACATGTAGAAAAGACAAAACACCACATATGCATTGAAGAGGCCCAAGTCATTGTGAGGATTGATCATTTCCATCACCAAAAGTTTAGGGAAGCGTTAGAGATCGAAAGGAGACCTAGTAATCTGAATAGAGATGATGGGTGGAAAATTAGCAGTTGTTGGATCCCTGCCATTTCGTCTTAGGTGCTATTTATCCAATTATTTTATATTTTTTTCCTCAAAATGTAGGAATACACAAAATTCCTCCCTTCCTATGTTTCATGTCATTCTTTGCCTTTTTCAGGCCTTGTGATTTCTATCTTTTTTTCTTATTTCATTTTCGATTCATGATTTATTATATTTTTTTGCATTATGTAATCCTTTAATTTATTTTTTATTTGATTATTATTATTAAATTATTTTTTTCTCAAATTTCTTTCATTAAATAAATAAATGAACAATATTTTAATTTGTTAATTATTAATTTATTTTCTTTCCCCTTTTTAAAATAATCTTGACTTTTTTTCAATATTTTATTTTCTTGTCAATGATAATAATACTACTACTATAATACAACAATAATAATAAAATTAACTAATTATTTATTTAGTGGTAACTTGAATTTGAATTTGACCCCTGATATTATTATTTATCATTTATTTTGGTTGACCTTAGCTTATTCCTTTTGTTAGGTTTGACCGGAATTTAATTTTTTGGGATTTTTAATTTTCTTTTTAAATTAAATATTCCAATATATTCCCTTTTCATATATATTTTATTTTATTCAAATTAGGTGTTTCAATCTAACTGTTAGAATGTATTCTCTTCATGACACTATCTCTATTTAGTATAGATCTATTCTCCAACTTGTCATATATTTTATTTTATTCAAATTAGGTGTTTCAATCTAACCGCTAGAATTTATTCTCTTCATGATGCTATCTCTATTTAATTTAGATTGATTCTCCATTTTGTCCCACTAGATGGTTTAACATTATTTCTCTAGTGTGATTTCTACCAACAAAAATGTTTCATATTCAAGATTATCTATTTATAAATATTTTTAGTTAAAATAAAACATAAAAATATAAAAAAAATTATTTTATATTAAAATAAAATAAAATATTTAATAATTATATTTAAATTAATTTAGAAATTAATTTTATATTTGTTAAATATTTTCATATTTAATTTAAAATTTTAAAAATTCAATTAAAATAATATATGGAAAGAGATTATTTTAAAAAAAATAAATATATTAAATAAGATAAATTTATCAAAAAAAAATTATAATAAAATATATTAAATAAATATATTTTTGAAAAGAAATTAAGTTAAAAAATATATTAAAATAAGATAATATTTTATTAGAGAAAGCCATAAATATTATGGTAATTTATAAATTATTTTTAAATATCCATGAATATAATTAATTAATTTATATGGGGCTAATCCTTATTGCATAATTAATAATAACGGATTTGAGGTAAAATATATCTATATTTTTATAGCATAAATTCATAATAACAGGTGAGAGTAAAAGTTCCCTATAACGAAAAATAAATTAATTTTAAACAATATAATTACTTTATTAATAATGGCAAACTTAACTTATTAAAATTACATGATTTATAATATTATTAAAATATTAATTATTAATATTAATAAAAAATATATTAATAACAATTTTATAACTTTAATTTTTTTAATTAATTTTCTCTCTTTTTGGTCAAATCTTAATTTCAATCATTTTTTCTTTAGTCAAACTAGTTGTTACTCCCAAACGGTTAGTTAGCTTCTCTCTACATCTATTTATTGCTTTCCTTGGATCTAGTTCCTCGTCTTGTCCTGAAGATGAACCACACTGGTTGGTCTGAAATGCATCGACGAGATTCTCTCTCATGATTTAGATGTGAATCAGGTCTGCAGTGTTCATATATTTTCTGGGTATAATTTCTAATGCACTGAGTCTCCTTGGCATTATCTATGACACAACGAGTCCTCCTGACATCATTTTTGAGACAACGAATCCTTCTGGGCTATATTTCTGTGACAACGAGTTCTTTTGGGCATGATTTCTAGTACATCGAGTTCTTTCCTGACACAACAATTCCTTCTAGATACCGTTCCTATTATAGCGAGGTCTTTGGTGGTTGCAGCTTTGATATAAACTAGTGTGTTAGGGCTGCAGTGGTTTTTGAACTAGTACTGTGGACAACACCATTTGGTGGATCAAAACGTTTGTTGTGGAAGTCTGGAGCACTCGCGGGAAGAGGTTTTGTGACACAGATTTTTGTTGAAGCTCGTAACCTTGTCACAGGTTGTTCGAAATCACTGGAAATGATCCAATCCGGTCTGCGGTTCCAAGGCACGTGCAGTCTGCGGTCCAGTTTTTTTCCAATCTTTGCAGTCTCAACCATTCATTTTTCCAGATCCAATCCGGTCTGCGGTTTGATCTAATCCAAGGCACATGTGGTGTGCAGTCCAGTTTGCTGATATCAGGTGCACACATTCCTTATCTTTTTCTAATACATATCTGCTCATATATTTTCAAGTATGAATAATTCACCGTAGCTACCAAAGATTACCAAAGGTAGACCTACCACAGTTACTCTACAGAGCCTTTATGAGTATATAGAGTCTTTAGATAAATGTAGAGAAGAAAGAGAAGTCAAGCTACAAACAGAGTTAGAAGCCATGCTGGAAAATAAATTCACATCTCTTGAAGACAAGATCCAAAAACAAATAGAAAATAAAATAGAACTATTGGAGAATAAAATGGAGGCAATGGAGACTAGGTTGCAGGTTATAGAAAAACAAAACCAAGGTACGAACCAAACATCCCAGCAAGGAGATGTTGATATCCAGAGAGCCTTAAAATGAAGGACGTGATTAAAGAACTAAAAGAAAAAGTTAATAGCCGCCTCACCCTAAATAATGTGGCAGGTAAATTAGATATCAAACCAATTAAAGATGAAATGAAAAAACTGATAGAATTAGACCATGAGCGTAACAAAAGGGCCTTGAACCTTATAATCTTCGGTTTGAAAGAGGAGGTAGACGAGGATACTTTAGCCATAGCCCAGACATAATTACATAATAGATTACAAATAGAAACAACGTGTCTCATAGAAGCAACAAGGTTGGGGAAATTAACTGAGAATAAAGGAAGATTGATCTGAATAAAGGTGAGCTCTACTGAGCATAAGTATGACATACTTAGTAAAACCTCAAGTCTAAAAGCAACGAGAATACTTATAAATGCAGATCTCATTCTAGAAGATCAAGCATAATTAAGAAAGGAGGTTCAAAAGGTAAAGGAAGCTACAAAAGAAGGAAAATGAGCAATAATCATAAATAAAAAAGTCGTTATTCGAGATAGAAACCAAAAAGATAGTAATAAATAGCAATTCAACATGCTCCAGATTCTTTCTTGGAATTGTCGGGGTTTTCCATGGAACAAAGGCCCCAAGCTAAGTTGGATCTCGAATGATGATGATATTATATTGCTTATTGAAACTTGGGAGCACGAAGAATCTAAGGTCCCTAACATAGATGGATTTGCACTATAGTCTACCTGGAACAAGCGATCCTCTTGTAGAGGCATTGGGGGTATAATTTGTTATATTAAGAAGAACATCTCCCCCCATGCTAGGATTTATAAAAACAACCCTTACAACCAGTATAGTTGGATAGAGATCACTAACATTAATGATAAAAAGACCTACATAGCAATATGTTATTCCCCCCATCAATTCTAACTTATATAAGAAAAGAATCTAGATAAAAATAGTCCTTACAATGGTTTAGAGAATGATATTCCTAGCCTAAGGAATGAAGGTAATATCCTTTTAATGGGTGAATTTAACGCTCGAACTTCAAGCAACCAAGCTATTTTTCTAAGCAATCATTCCAACCCTAATCCTCTTTGGTTAGACAAAGACCTTACTCTGACTAGCCAGTACAAAAGGAGCTCTGAAGACCTTGGGGAGAATTTGTTTGGGTTGGAGCTAGTCAAGATCTGTAGTGCTTAGGATCTCATAATTTACAACGGTCTAAAGAAGTGGCCCAATTCTAGCTAGATGACATGCATCCATGGGCTTGGTAGCAACATGGTCAACTATGTTATTTTTTATCTCCCTTTATACAACGAAATAATAAATTTTAACATCTTAAACGACCACGAGCCTGACTCTGATCATAGGCCTTTACTTATAATTCTCAATTTTCTCATGCATAAAGATCCCAAAAAAGATAATCCTTATAGCCAAAAGAACTTGATCTTTAATAGAAATAAAAACGATCTCTTTCTAAATGAATTAAAAACTAATTTGTTTCCTTTATCTAGTATAGACAACATAGAAGACCTCTATCATAATTTTACTACAACCCTCTCATGTTCTATTAACAAGTTCTCAATTGAAGTTTCAAATAATAAAAGAAATAACAAAACCAACCCATGCTATGACAAAGATTGTAATACTGCGAGGAGAGCAATTAAGGAAGTTGTTGATGAATCTCTTAAAATTGGCAAGATAAAAATATACAAAGCCTAACTAAAAGGAAAAAAAGGCAGTGTATTCGTAAAAGACAAAAGAATCTCTTACACCTCTCTAAGGTAGCTCCTAAGAAATTCTAGAGGCAGATTCTAACTAGAAAAACTAAAGATAATAATAACATTGATTTACACAACTGGAGTTCCTATTTTAAAAAGCTTTATGAATCTCCAAATGTCATGGATAACTTTGAAACCTTGCTCACAATGAAATAAGTTTTCTCATTAGAAGACATTGATTTTGGGGTTAAACGCATGGCAAATGGGAAAGCTAAGGACATTGAAGGTTACCAGGTGGAAATCTAAAAAATTGGAGGTCCTGTCCTCATCCCCCACACCCACACTTTTCAATCAAGCGATCAAGCAAGGGTTCCCTAAACCATGGACTCAGAGCCTCGTTATCCCTATTTTTAAAATTGGGGATACAAATAACCCCTCTAGTTATCGGACAATTATGATAAGCCCTCTCTTAGCCAAGTTATATGGTATTATTTTGGAAAAGAAGTTGAGTATATGGCTTGAAAGTGAAGGTAAGCGGGATAAAGGCCAAGTGGGTTTTAGAAGGCAGCACTCAACAACAGACCACCTTATTACGCTTAGGATCATTATGGAGGAATTCCGCAATGATAAATCTAATCTCTTCTGTTGCTTTGTGGACTTTAGAAAGGATTTCGATATGGTTCCTAGAAACAACCTATGGAATAGATTAGAAGAGCTAAAGGTTCCTTTCGAGTTGCGTGTTGCCACTATAAGGTTATACGAGAATGTAATTGCCAAGTTATAGAGCAACGAGAGGTGGTCGAAAGATATTAAGTGTAATATCGACGTTAAACAAGGTTGCCCCCTCTCCCCTACCCTATTTGGCATTTACATCGACAAGCTAGAAGGTTGTTTAGAGGAAGCAGGCTGTGCTGGCACGATCTTAGCTGGGATAGTCATCATCCTTCTTCTCTATGATAACGATATTTTTCTTCTTGCAAGGTACCCTTATAATCTTGATAAGCAACTTAGAATTCTTAAGGATTTCCGCTCTACCATGGGTATGATTGTCAACACTAACAAAACAAAAGTTATGATTATCAAATCCAAGAAGGACACTTATGCTAATTTTATGTATGACAATAGTAACTTGGAGGAAGTGTCTTCTTACAAGTACCTAGGAATTGATATTCATCACAAGCTCAACTGGAACTATAGCATTGAGAAAAGGATTAATGGAGGGTGGAAAGCTTATTTTGGTATTGAAAATAATTGTAAAATGACAAACCTCATAATGTGGGATAGAAAGAAATTCCTCTTTGAAACTTTCGCCACTCCTGTTATCTTATATGGATGTGAGGTTTGGGGTTCCAGCATCTCTAGAGAATCATGGAGAAACATTGAGCAAATCCAGAATTGTTTTATAACATATAAGCTCAAAATTAAAAGGAATACACCCTATCCTATTCTCCTTATAGAAGTGGGCCTTTCCCCTATCGAGAGCCTAGCTATGACTAGGCTTCTATTGTACAAGCACAAACTCAATAACGTAGGAGACCATAGACTTCCTAAGCTAGCTTTAAATTCCAGCCAAAACCACCTAAGGCTGAAATGAGGTTGGTATGAAGACACTAGGGCTTGGTTAAACCACTGGGAGATCGACGAGAATGTTGCATTGCAAAACATTAATAACATTAAAGATATTGTTACTTCTAAGTTCAAAGAAAAAATGTGGTGTGAGAAAGATTTAGCAGCTAAAAAAAATTAAGATATTATAAGGAGGTCATCAACCCCACCCTAGAAGATCAAAAGTATCTCTTCATTTTAACTAGCTCAAAGAAGAAAATTAATATCGCCAAGATTAGAACGAACTCTCATGAGCTCCATAGTGAAATGGGTCGTTGGGCAGTTCCTAAAACACCAGGGATGGAAAGGATTTGTCATCTTTGTGAAAATATGAACATCGAGGATGAAAATCACTTCCTCTTAGAGTGCCCCACGTACAACCACACTAGATCTCAGTTTCATAATCTTTATTGCAATACTAACATTCCCAGCCTTTTACGATGTCAAACTTATAGTGAGCTCGGGAGGCTTCTCTCCAAGCTTTTTGAGCATAGGAATAAAATCTTAAATCAAACTAAATAATTCATTTCTTTAGGTCTGATAGACCAAAGTTTGGTCTCAGTGAACATTAGCTATCATCACCACCATCATCATCATTAATAGTTTTAATTTGTTGATTGTTGGGATTTAGAAGTTTCATCTCTACTATTTATTAGTTTTTTGGTTCAAGCTATCCATCTCTACTACTTATTAGTTTTTTGGTTCAAGCTACCCATCTCTACTATTTATTAGTTTTTTGGTTCAAACTATGCGCTAATGATGAATTGCACTATGTGGTTTGAAATCGGTCCTCATTAAAATTGGTATGTCATTTTTCTAGAAAATATTTTGTATAAATCATGAATCGCAAAAGCTTACATTTTAAAATTATTTTAAAATTTATTTTCGATTTTAAATTTGTTTTTAATTGAAAATAAAAATTAATTAAGTGAAAAATAAACTATTTGAAAAATTATTTATAAATATATATATATATTTTAAATAAATAAACAAATTGAAAATAAATAAATAAAAACACATGGATACCGAATTAAAAGAAAAAACATATACTTATATATTATTTCCAATATATTTATATTTAAAAATATTAAAATAATATTTTTAATTTTAAATAAATAAACAAATTTAAAATATAAGTATTAGGGGGTTGATGCGGTGCATTATATTAGATATCATTTTGGGATTCAACGACTTAAGTGGGCTTGATTCTGGGGAAAACTCCACAATTAAGCGCGCTTGAGCCAGAGGTGATCTGGGATGGATGACCTCCCGGGAAGCCCTGGTTACTGGGTGCAAGCCTTGGAAGTGATGATTGACGTTATGTGATTCATTTCACTAGTTTCAATCCCACTTCTTCACCCCTGTGAGCATCATCAATGCT
Organism: Pinus taeda; assembly: GCA_000404065.3. Classification (NCBI taxonomy): domain Eukaryota; kingdom Viridiplantae; phylum Streptophyta; class Pinopsida; order Pinales; family Pinaceae; genus Pinus; species Pinus taeda. The sequence continues at coordinate 128,227 of APFE030232111.1, read as the reverse complement.
ATGAGTGCTAACTGAACTATTAAAAAATCATGAAAAATTAGTCACTTGCGACTATCTCTCATGGAAATGGTCATAAGTGAATGAGTGCTCAGTAAACTATTCAAATATCATGAGAAATTAGTCAATTGCGACTACCTCTCATGGAAATGGTCATAAGTGAATGAGTGCTAAGTGAACTATTCAAAAATCATGAGAAATTAGTTAGTTGCGACTACCTCTCATGGAAATGGTCATAAGTGAATGACTTACTTAACGAAGTTGAATCCCAAAATGATATCTAAATTAAAAACAAATTAAAAACATATACTTATATAATTTTGTTTTAATTTTATTTTTTGAAAATCATATTTTTTTCTTCTTCTAAGTAATGCTAATTCTATTAAAAAAACAGTGAAAATACAATGAGGCTCCGGCCTCTGCGATGCTGAACAGAGTTATGTTATGATTAGTCAATAAAAACTGAAACAAGACTGCCCACCGAGGGGAAACCAGTCCGAGAAAACCCAAAAAAAGATGCCCACGCAGGGGTCCCAGTTCAAAACCAACATAAACATCTAAGTAATTTTACCAAAATTAACCACATAGTTTGAAAAATCAAATAAAAAAAACCCCATGAATCAACGAAAAATAAACCTGGCATCTTGAACAACACGCTGCATGGACCCTCTTGCGCAGGTGTCGCTTGGTGGAGGCTCTTCCACAATGAAACATCTATACTCATCCCAGTCCTCCACTGCTACAAATGTGCCACCAGGTATGCCCCCGTCCTCTTGCGTGCCACCCGAACTTCCTTCGACTACATGCTTGCCTCCAGAGATGTCCTCACCCTGCGGAGTGCTATCATGGCGATCTTTGCGGCCGGGTGAAACAGACTTGCTGTCCGAGTGTTTCCTTTCGTTGATGGCTTGCGTCTCCTTTGCCTTCTTCTGCTCGCTGTTATCCTCTATCTCTAGGACTGGGTCATTGGTCTGAGCTTCTTGCTCATCCTGCGGTCGAATTTCTTCACTGAAAGCCACTGTGATAGTGGCAATGATAACATATCGATTCAAGGCACTGTGAAAACAAAATTGGGTCGAGTGATGCGATAGATGAGAGGGGGGCAAGGGACTTAGTCGCTTGAGTTGCTGCGTTCATTTTGCTAGCACCATAGGCTTGGGCTCGACCTCTTCCGCTACGGGTGGCGGGATATCTGCCAAAGAAATGACCTCTGGACGGAGAAGATGAAGGGTAGGAAGGAGGGGTTGTCGGCTCAGGAGGAGGCGATGAAGGGGGGGAATGTTTCTGCCGCGGCTGCTGCCTCTCTTGCTGCGCATCCGATGGCGAAGACACGACATGGCTCTCCGGGCAGGATGGATGTAAATGGTGTGGGCCAAGATGACAATAGTATTAGCACTGATTGCAGAGGGTGAGGCAGAGTTTACGCTGGAGTTGATAGAGCTATTCAGGAAAGGAACAATGTTATTTTGAGAAGAATTCAGAGCACAATGAGCAGTATGGGAGAAATGGAAGCCATTCCCCAAATCAACACAGCTGAGAAGCCAACAATGCCTCCCTGTTGTCGTGCGAGAGCTCGACTCCGTAGCATCAGAGGGGCAAGAGCAATTTAGTGGAGAAGGGGTGAATGAGTTCAAGCTTGCAGAAGCCATAGCCTTAAGTCTGCCGCGAGCGTCTCGACCTGAGCACCAGCTTAATGGCGCATGCAAGTTGATGGTGGCTCGCCATAAATTGGCATGGATGAGGACGCGGGTGGCCATGTGACTTGGCCGTCTGTTGTCCTCATGTCTAATCTTCATTAAATTCAAATTAATCACTTGCATCCAGAGATTTGAAAATCATATTATCTACTATTAATTTTGGGATTTTGTTTTAACTTCATTTAAAAAACATCACATTATCCAAAAATTATGAGAATTTGATAATTTAATTAGAGAACAAATAAAATAACAAAATAAAAAACGCCATTTCAAATCAAATGTTTTTGTATTTTATAAATATAAAATACCTCAATAAAAAAAGCAAGAGCCAAAAAAACAAAAAGTGATATTGCCACACTAGGACTCTTACTTTTAAAATAAGATAATTTTATTTTAACCAAATAAAAATATTTACACTACCAAAAAAATATATTTTGCCACAATTATTTAACATCAAATAAATAACATTAAAATTATCTATTTCATCACATAAATAATATACAGATGTCCACCGCAGCCTATACCTGTGAACAAAATCACCAAATATTAGTGTCACATCGCCCCCTACATTTTCAACAACCGGCACACTACCAGCACCGAACAGCGATTAACTTTTGACTCCTCCCACCATTTCCCAAGGCCGGAAAATGGAGATGGGGATGCAGCGTAGCAGTGATTAGAGACTGCTCACGGGAACGCTACATCAACATCCACGGCCGCAGCACAATAATAACAACATCAAGGGAGGACAGGAAATCATTACCGGCAACCATTACAATCTCAATTCAAACCCAGTGCAGAAAACGGTGAGGCTATCCTCTTCCCTGAATTGGATTGTGATAACCTTATGGCATCGCCCTCAATTCAATTCCAGAACCCCAATGAGAACCGCCCGCCCATGGCCCTCAAGAGATTAGAGACGCCTAAGTCCTCAAGAGCTCACAAGGAGGCTCTCTGGCCCAACACCTCCATCGATGTCTTGCTTCTAAAGTTCGAAGACACGTGCTTCAGTGTCAGCCGGGGCCGATTGGGGAAAACCCACTGGGGCCGAATCGCCGATGCTGTCAACGCTGTCTGCAGCGCTAATTACAGTGGAGTCCAGTGCAAATACAAGTGGAATCGCCTGAAGAAATCCTATAACAAGGCTAAATTGCATGGGGAGACCTCCAGGTTTGTGCACTATAAGCGTGTTGAGCGAATTGTGCAGAAGGCTTCGGGGGAGAAGCTCCATGAAGATGACGAAGAGGAGGAGGAGGAGGAGGAAGAAATGGCTTCTGAGGATGATGGTGTGGATAGCATCTGTGAAGCAGCCTCCACTGAATCCAAGCCCAGTTCGGTTTCTATGAGTGCCACCGAGGATGATGATGTGCCCAGACGACCTCAGAAGAGAGGGGTGACCCTCAAGTCATTTGGGAATAAGATGGAACAGAGCATGAACAACCTTGCACAGTCCATGAAAAACATAGAGAAGACCAGGACGGATAAAATGATGAAGCTTCTTGATGCCCAGATGGAGATTACCTCAATTCTAGTCCAAAACAACAAAAGGGTATCTTTTGGTCTTAGTGTTCTTATTGTCCATTGTTAAAGTCTCTTTGTTTCCTTGCTGGGGAAGTGAGAAATGGTGGGTTTGCGTGCTGTTTTTATCGAAAATAACAAAATGCTATGCATAATTTTAAACGTAGCTAAAAACTTTGTCCTCCCAGTACTCCTGGTTCAGACTCGATTAACTCTGTGCTTTTCTGCACCTTTTTCTCATGTTACGTAGCCATTTATCCTGATGTATTTTGGGTGACGATTCATGATTTTTGAGTTTGGTTACTTTTACCATATACATTAACTTCTTTTATTTTATGCTTACCTTTGAGCTTATAGGAGATGCTTCGGGACTTCTGCTGTATGTCACAACTGGATTTAAGTTCCTTTCACTTATTTTGGTCATCCATGCACATTAATAAAATTATCTTATATTCTCTATGCCCAGTATGACTCTCTGCTGAGCTTGCCGTCTTATCCATAGGGATATGTGTAACCACCTACCTATTCCATTGAGTCGAAACACAAATTTGGCAGTTAACTATTTTAGGTAGTTTTTAGGTTTTGAACTTCTGAAGCCATTTTGAGATTTTTTTTTGGGAAACAGGCCAACATAGATTGCTTTTGGCAGTTAACTATTTTAGGTAGTTTCTAGGTTTTGAAACTTCTGAAGACATTTTGAGATCTTACACGATGTTTCCATTTTGAGATCTTACACGATGTTTTTGTGGGAAACAGGCCAACATAGATTGCCATAGGAAAATGTACTCCTTGGATAGACTTTTCGACTTTCCCAATGGGCTTTCATGTGCGCCAAATGGACAGACTTTTCCAATGGGCTTTCATGTGCCTCAAATGGACACCGTATGTGAAAGTTATGATCTATGTATGTCAAAGTTATGATCTATGGAAGTTGAAGTTCCAACTTACCCCATTGGGGCCAACAACCTACAAGCCTTTGATGCTTCATCTCTTAGGGTTATGTTTGAGTTATGTTTTTTTGATGTTCAGGGTTTCTCATTCTTCTTCTTCATGATAAAAAAAAGCCTCCAAACCTCATTGGAACATAGTTCAGGAAGACACAGCCATCACATCTCTTATAAGCTACCACCCACCACCGTTCGAGCTAGTTTGCTTTCATTCCACATATACCCAATTTTGGCATTTTCCATTTATTTATTGAAGGGAAGTTTCCTATATCTTTGTGTTTTGGTTATAAATCTGTATTTCATTTCATCCACCATTCAAGCTAGTTTGCTTTCATTCCACATGTACACAATTTCGTCATTTTCCATTTATTCATTGAAGTCAAATTTCCTATATCTGTGTTTTGGTTATAAATCTGTATTTCATTTCATTCCCTTCATAAATTCGGATCGCCATTAGTGATTCAAACCTACACTTATAGGTTATTCACTGTTGGGTGATTCAAACTTGTAGGAGGATTAAAAACCTTGCTGAAGTCACATATGAATGCCAAAAAAAACCCCAAATTGGAACTATTTCTGCTGACAGGGTTTTGCCAAGTCTGATTGGAACTACAGACTCCAGACTCCAGCCAAGCCGAGCCATGTTTTTCAACATTTTTTAATATTCATATTGCCCATTTTCAAAACGTTTGTTCATCGTTGTTGGGGAAATGGATAATGGTAGCTTTGTATGCAATTCCGTCCAAAACAACAAGATCATATGTTTCAGTATTCTTAATGCCTATGTTCAAACTATTTGTGCAACATTGTTGGTGAAATAGTTTTATGGCGGGGTTGTATGCAATGGTGTCTAAAAAAACAAAGTGTTAGGTTTAATTCTTTGTTTTTTATTGCCCTTTTTCAAATCTCTATGCCTAAATGTTCGGTGAAGTGGGTTGGTGGTTTTATATGAAATGTTGTCCAAAATAACAAAGAGTACTGTTAGCATTCATTTTCAAATTCTCTGTGCTCCATTGTTGGGGAAGTGGGCTATGGTGGCTTTATATGCAGTGTTATTCAAAACAACAAAATTTAATTCTGAGTATAGCTATGGCCCATTTGCAAAATCTTTGTGCTTCATTGTTGTGAAAATGGGTATAGTAATTTTGTATGCCTGTACAATATCAAAATGATATGTTTAATTTTAAGTATTCTTGCTACCCATGTTCAAAATTTCTGTGGGTCAGGGGGGAACTGGGGTTATGTTGAATTTGTATGCTCTATGCAATGCCGTCCAAAACAACAAAATGGTAGGGCTATTTTTCAGTATTCTTACTGTCTATTTTCAAAATCTCTGTGCCTAATTTCTTGGGAATTGGTTTATGGTGGGTTTGTCTGCGATGCTGTCCAAACAAACAAAGTGGTATAGTCAATTCTGAGTACTCTCTTTGCCGAATTTCAAAAGTATTCTTGCTGCCCATGTTCAAAGTCTATGTGCATCGGGGGGAGTGGGGTTTTGTTGAATTTGTATGCACTATGCAATGCCGTCCAAAACAACAAAATGTTAGGGCTATTTCTCAGTATTCTTACTGTCTATTTCCAAAATCTCTGTGCCTAATTTCTGGGGATTGGGTTATGGTGGGTTTGTCTGCGATGCTGTCCAAACAAACAAAGTGGTATAATCAATTCTGAATACTCTCTTTGCCGATTTTCAAAATGTCTTTGTTGGGGAATTTGGTTATGGTGGGTTTTGTATGCACTGTGCAGTGGTGTCCAAAACAGCAAAAATATATGTTTAATTCCAAGTATTGTTACCACCCAATTTTAAAATCTCGGTGCTTCTTTTTCAGGGAAGCCAGTTATGGTGGCTTTGTTTGCAATGTTGTCCAAAACAACAAAATTGTAGGTTTAATAACGAGTATCCCACTGCCCACTTTTAAAATCTCTGTGCTTCATTACTGGGAAAGTGAGTTATTGTGGGTTTGTATGCAGTGCTGTCCAAAACAACAAAAGAATATGTTTAATTCAAAGTAATCTTACTGACCATTTTCAAAATCTCTGTGCTTCATTGTTGGGGAAGTGGGTTATGGTAGGATTGTATGCAGTACTGTGCAAAACAACAAAAGGGTATGCGTACTTTTTAAGTATTCTGTGTCTATTGTCAGTATTGTCAAAATCTCTGTCATTGTTGGGAAGTGGGCTATGGTGGGTTTTTATACAATATTGTCAAAACATCGAAATGGTAAAGTTTATTTCTAAGTATTCTTAATGCCCATTTCCAAAATCTCAGTTCTTCATTGTTGGGAAATGGGTTATGGTGGTTTTGTATACAAATGCTGGCAGGTAAATGAAAATATCGCTTTTGGGAAGTTAAGGGATATGAGGTGGAAGGATAGCTAGAAATTATGTTATCCATGCCCTGCAATTGTGTGAAGAGTTCATCTTTGCTACACGATGAAATTGCAGTTAAAACCAAGTGACGGAGTAGCTGCAGGCAGAGCTTGGGCAATGAATGAGGCAGCTTTGATGTGCCAACAACAAGGACTGGTTTCTAGTTTTGTCCCTCCGTTGAATTTTGCAATGGTAGATAAGGGGGTTTATAGATCAGGATTCCCCAACCATGCAAACTTTCCATTTCTGAAGACCTTGAAGCTTCGCTCTATAATGTAAGTAGTATGGATTGAACTCAAAATGCTTTGCATTCTTATTGTTTTCAATGAACGTTGTCAGCTATGCTTTACTGTTTGTTTCTGTTAATAGTGAAGAATGCTCTTTCTTTGTTTGGAATTCACTAGAAGAAAAAGTAAGGGTATTTGGCTATTCAGACACAGGAAAAGAGGGGGATAACTAAGATGCTCAAGTTCTATTCTTTGTGCAATTAATGGACATGAAAACAATCATGGGAAGATTCAGATGTTTTCTATTTCATTTGGCTTTATTGACTCTACTCCATTTCTTTGAGGGTTCGTCTGTGTCAGTTTTGGTTTACCTGGAAAGTTGTAACTTGTAAGCACTTTTTTTTTAATCTTTACCTGTGATAGAAATATGATGATGATGATGGTGGTGGTGGTTAACGTCCGCTGAGACCAAATTGGTCTATCGGACCTATAATTTTCTTAGTTTTTAATATGTGGCTCCTCGTCTTTCTTGGCGAGATTGGTGCTGTCGCTTTCTTTTTTTTTTTCTCTACAGTCAACAGCTAAATCCCTGGTATTGGCAAAAAATGAGTCAGAGTCTTCTTTGGTTACATCTTTCCTTCATTGAGCAATATACCTTAATACTTTCCAAAAAAGGATTACAAAAAGGTCTCCAAAACTTCTGTCAAAGTTGTGAGCACTTTTGTTTTCATGACAGCTACATTTAATTTTTTGTGAAAATTTAGATAATACAACATTGCAAATGGCTGACGAAATATAGAACAATATGCTAACAAAACTGTCTACATTGAATGTACGCCAGTTATCTCTGTCCCGAGCCTTGTCCTGAAGTTAATATGAAGTTTCTACGAGCTGAAGAAATTCAAATCTTCCAGTTTGGAATAATATGCTATAAGGTCGGTAACTTTCAAAAATCAACCTTCTTTCTTTAATCGGAGCTGTTATATGATAACTTTCTTTTGTCTTGTTTACACGCTTTGAATGCAATATTTTTCTGTTTGAAAACATATCCAAACGTACGTTAATAACCCTGTAGCCTTATTCAAATCAATCCTTATCAGGTAACCACATACTTTGTAAATTGGATCTCTTAGTGCCTCATAGAGTAAACTGCAAGGCTATTCTAATTTCTAACTACTGTGATAAGTAGATGCATGAAAGCTCAACTGTTATGATATGCTTTATGATTGTATACTCTAGTTTGGTAGTTTCAAGTTATCCTGAAGTATGTTCTCAATTAAAATTGTCAGATGCATAGAGGTGTAGAGAGTCAGCTTTCACTCTCTGCCTTTCAATATTGGTTTGTGTATTTTTCTCCAGTGCTTTAAGGTCTTTGGATTTCATGGTGTTTGTGGTGGCTGTTTGTCAAGTGGTTGGTTGACATATAATTTAGCAGCAATCAAAACAAAAAATGATTCATCATTTGCACATAAAAATTTAAAATATCTTTAAATGAAGTGATCAGGTGAACATAACGAACATATCAGGAGAAATACAACCACAGTTGTAAAACTAAAATTACAATGCTGATGTCAAATTAATGCCTAGGTTGCCTTAATAACTCTTTGTAATATAGATTCTAACAGTGAGAAAAGATCAAAGTGCAATTTTCCTTGTAGGTAGTATGTCTACCAAACCTTTGTGTCAATTTTATGGGAACATTTAGATCACGTGGAGAAAGATCAGAACACAACATTTACATGATTTGGGGATCAAGTACAGTTTTGTATTTATATTGTGCACGTTGCTACACCAGATTTAACATGCCGAGCAAATTAGCTTTGTCAAAATCCTACATAGTGCTCTATATTTGTGGCTGCTGTTTCTCTTAGAACTTTGTAAAATCTATAGCAAAGAAGAGAAAAATGTAAGGAGAGTTAATCTTATCGAGAATTTCTAAGTTTTCTAGCTCCCACCCAGCTTTTGGTAACTCTTGATATGACTGCCTTTTAAAGATTGCTCAGGTACCTCTGTGACCATCTTGGCTACTGCCTACAGGCTACAACTTACAAGTAATTTTTGATGTTTGTAATAAATTTCCTCTCATGCCACAAGCACAAAATAACCTTTGAGCTGTTAAATGTTGTTTGTGAGTAGTCCACCCTAGTCTGTGTGTAAGGCGCATTGACCCTAGTTTTGGAGTGTTGGCTATGGTGGCCCTAGTCTTGATGTGTAGGCTATGACATTGCTAGTCTAGGGTTAGGCTTTTGTAAATCTGTTAGTATAAATATGTTCATTTTTCCCGAAGTAGAACATCATTATACCATTATTATCTTAGTTCATTTAGAAAGCATCCTTCCTTCTATTTTGGTGTCTAGGTGTTCCCATTTATCTTTTGTGGCAAGTAATGTGCAATCTATCACGTAGAAGTAGTTTGCTTCCCCCATATTTTGCAAGATCTTTTTACATATCTTATGTATTGCAGAAATTTTCTGAATAATTTGCAATGCTTTTTCTGAATTATGCAACTTATATTACTTCAAATGAACACCAAATGTACAACAGATAAGCCAATTTTTAACATTGGAAACTGGAATTGGAGTTGGTTGAGGGTCAGATTAGACCAGAGGCAGAAGGTGAAGTGGTTTATGAAAATGTACATAAAAATGAATTTTTTAATAAAAAATATATGTATTCATGTACATCAATGTAAATCCATGTTGAAAATAGTTGTTATTGATGTCAAAGGCTGTCCAAATTAAAAAAAAAAGTTATATTGTCAAATAACATATGTCGAGACCTTTCCAATGATATACGGCATGCCTTTTGGAAATATTGTTTTTGGGTTTTTGATGCCCCATTTGGATACCCTATCTTTGAATGCATTTTACTCCAATTTTCTAGCTCAAATGGGACCATAATATATATGGTTGGATTATTTTGAGATCTTTCTAACGGTATATGGCATACCTATTAACTCCTCACAATTGAGGAGAAATGATTGTTTGAACTTTGAATAGTTATGATAAATTCTACCAGTTGGCTTAGCTAGTGCACAAGTCAGCCCAACCAGTGGGTAAGTTGGCCATGCTTTTGGGGGTCAAATGTGCTATATATAGACGTTATGTGGAAGAATCTAAGACCAATGTTGCAAACATTGCGATCATGATTAAATCGGTGAGGGTCTGAAATCGGAAAAAATTGTAAAAACTGGGAAAAAATTGGTAAAAATCGGCAAATACAAAAATATTCATTTTTTTTCAATTTTTTTAATATCTAAAGCATCCATAACATAAAATAAATGCACTGACACATAAATATGAAAAGAGAACTAATATATAAGATGTATAGTATCATGTCTAGTGCTACATCACTCATCACAGTGAATCATGTCCTCAATATTAAGTCTTGTGTCCCAACTCAGCGTCAAAATATCAACAAAAAATCTAATAATGTATCTCATATCATGAGCCATAATGTCATATACAATGAAATGAACCAAATAACTAATACTATTGATTTCCTCTGCTCCTCTTGTGAGAAAATGTAACAACTTTTCCTCTAGATGAAGAAGGCGGCGGGGCTGACAGTGGACTCTGTTGTGGTCTAGAAGTTGAAGAACTAGGAGCTATAGGAGGTAGACTACGTCCTCTACTGGTGATAGGGGTAGGTGGTGTCATCTCTTCCTCCTCTACCCCCTCCACTACCTCATGCTCTAACCAATCAGGGGCTGACTCCGTGATAGGCCTCTCGGCCTCAACCCTCCATGCAACAGTTGTGTCAATCCCATTCAATGAGATGGCCTCCACATTAGGTGTCCTCTCAAGTTGCCCCACCCACAATCAAAGATTGTAGTGGACGTAGACTATGTCATTAAGTCGCTGGACTCCAACCTGTACAAGGGTTATCAATTAATAAATTATAAATAATAAATTAATAATTATAAAAAAATATTATGTAATGAATTCAAAAAATTAATTGGAAATTTGGAATATTTTAATTTTTAACCTGTTGCGCTTCTTGGTGTGTATTTTTTCAAATACACTCTAGTTGTGCTCGCTTCCTGAGAAGCTACATGTTTGGTTGAGCACTCAAATGGAAAGCCTTTGGAGATTGGGTATTCTAACACCATAGCTTCTCTACCATGCATCTACAACAAATAAGATAAACATAAGAAAAAAATGAAATTTGAAAGTTGAACTTTTGAAGTAAAGTATGAACTTGAAGAGACAATGAAATTTGAAACAAACTAAAGGTTACCTAAAATTTTAGTCTTCCTATTTACAACAATCATGTCAAAGCTAAATGTGCCACTTGCCATCCTGTATATCTCAATTTCTTTGGAGATTTCTGCATGTTATGTTGGAGATGGCACCATCCTTTGAACACAAGTGAAGAATCCATTTATATGACCTCAACGTCAAATAAGAAACCACATGAGTAAAAAAATGCGGGGTTCAGATAGACCCCTGCAACATGAATGGGACAATGGAGTGTATTGTTTCATCGCTCATCAATCACTTCCCATAGGAGTTGTTGTTTCTCAAACCCCTCACCCCCCCTTATTATCATATAGTAGCTCCAGATGGATTTTTTGGCCCTATCCATACAAGTAGCCCATTGCGGGTTTGTCTCCATCAACTAATCGAAGAACCTTAACCAAAGGTTCAATAATGCTACCAATGTCTTGCGCTTCCACTCAAAGGCTTTCTTGATATGAAACTAACTTGTATATGGCCTCTCCCTTTGGCTTATGGCTATATGACAAAACACGCCACTCCTCTGAAAGAAACATTCTCCTCACATCCCACATAGAATTCATGAGAGATTGAAGAGATACGAAACCGGTGGCATATTGTGTAATGGCAGGGCATACTAACTCCTTGTTGTTGGTGAATGTTCTCATCAAATGAAGCATGAATGCATGATTATATATATTTTGTAATGCTTTTTGATGATTCAACAATATCCTTGACAAAATGAATTTTTCCTAGGTCCTCCAACATCAAATCAATGTAGTGTGTAGTTCAAGGTGTCCAAAACAAACTAGAATGCCTCTCCATAAGCATTTTGCCAGCAACAACATAATTTGCAGCATTGTCCATTATGACTTAGACAACATGTTGTGGACCCACTTCTTGAATGATCACATCCAACAAATCACATAATAACTATGCATCTTTGATATGTGGAGATGCATCAACATATTTCATAAACATTGTCCCCTTGGGACAATTAACCAATAAGTTAATAAGGGTTTTACCCTTTTGATTGATCCAACCATCTGACATCACAGTGCATCTTGTGTGTGCCCATGATTGCCTAAAATCCTCTAATCTCTTAGTGCAGTCAATCTTTTCATTTTGAAGAATGCGCCCTCTAAAGTCATCATATGAAGGGGCTTTGTACCTTGGACCAACAGTAGCAATAACATCAACTGTGAGCTGGAAAAATGGATTGTTCCTAGCAACGTTGAAAGGAATATCACTTCAAAGAAAAAACTTGCCCAACAACTTGGCAACTTTTTCCTTCTCCCTTTTTTTAATAACTGACAAGACATATAGTTGTGCACAAGTTGTGGTTCTAGGAACAAAAATGATGAGGTAGCTACAGGGTTGGGTGTAGATTCTGATGGTGAAGTAGAACTAGTACCATTCTCATTACCTCCCAATCCTGACACTATACTCCCTGTTATTTGACTCTTTAGAGCTGTCTTGGACAATTTGGTTGTCTCTATTTTTTCCAACGATTTGAGGGCTTTTCGGATGATTTTTGGATTTGTATTCGAGCAAGGCCATACCTCATGTCTAGGAACTTATGCAAGGTGATACTTCAATATGTATATCCCCCCTGTCATATGATGCACACATAACTTGAAGTCAAATTTGATCTGTCAAACCCTCTACCATGTTCACCAAATTCCCATAGAGGGTCCAATTTCCTTGGCATGTTTGTAACTTTGTTGAATCTTGAGTTTTAACGTAAGAAAAATTACAAGTTAAACAAATGAAATTCAAAATTTACATATAACCTTTTGAAATTTTGACCCAAAAAACCCTCAACTCAATGCAACAATATTGGCAAAAAATACACTTTCAAACCCAAGCAAAAATGATGGAAAAAAACTAGGGCATAAGAAGAAATTAAACAAATAAAACTAACAATCAAGAATTTGCATTTTTGACCATAAAAAACCCTCTCCACTAAATGCAACAAAAATGACAAAAAAAACACACTCAAATCCAAACAAAAATCATGGAAAATAAATGGGTGATAGAAACCCAAGGAAAAACAAGAAAAAAAACAATGGCCAAATTTGATGCCCATAACTGAAAACCGCGTTTTGCTGAAGAAACTTGGTTCAAACTTAATTTTTTTTGCTTGGGATGTTAAATTCTTTTACTTTTCTCCTCTCTTGCCTTTGTAGATGAGTTCTCCTCCTCTTTAGCTCTCACTCTTGCCCTCTGTTTGCAAAATGAGCAAAAAAAAAACCGAATTTAGCTTTGAAAGTTTGTTGTTTTCTGCCCCGACGATTTTTACCGATCATATCGGTTTTTTTTGTTGTTGTTTTATTTTCTTTATTTTATTTTATTCTTTCTTTGTTATTTATAATTTACACACAATTTTTTGAAAAACAAATCACTGATAACATTGGCCAATAAAATCATTTCTTTGAAAAAATCGCAATGTTCACAACAATGCCTAGGACTCTTTGCTCAGACCAATTTGCGTCTGTCTAAGCAAGCGAAGGAGTAGTTATGAGTAGTGTTGCGAACATCGCGATTTTTTCAAAAAAATGCTATTTTTTGTGGTGACGATTTAATCGCTTGATAAAACTGGCGATTTTTTCAATTTGAAAAAAATGCGAGCTGAAGGGAAAAAATCGCTGGGCCATGCAGTAGAGCAATTTTAAAGTTCATTTTTTTTTTTTTTTTTTTTTTTTTTTTTTTTTTTTTCACTCATTTTGCAAACAGAGGGAAGAGGTGAGAGTTAAGGAGGAGGAGAACTCATCTACAAGGGCAAGAGAGGTGAAAAGTGGAGGAATTTAGCATTCTAAGCAAAAAAAATTCAAGTTTGGACCAAGTTTCGTCAATAGGGCATGGTTTTCAGGTATGGGCATCAAATTTGGCCCTATTTTTTTGTTTTTTCCTGTTTTTCCTTGGATTTCTATCACCCATATATTTTCCATGGTTTTCGCTTGGATTTGAGTGTGTTTTTTTGTCATTTTTGTTACATTTAATGGAGAGGGTGTTTTTGGTCAAAAATGCAAAATCTTGTTTGTTAGTTTTATTTTTTTAATTTCTTCTTGTGCCCTAGTTTTTTCCATGACTTTTGCTTGGGTTTGAATGCTGTTTTTTGTTATTATTGTTGCATTAAGTTGAGGGTTTATTTGGGTCAAAAATTCAAAATGTTGTATTTAAATTTAAATTTCATTTGATTAACTTGCAATTCTTCTTGTGCCCTAGGTTCAAACTTCAATCTTATATTAAAACTCAAGATTTAACAAAGTTACAAACATGCCAAGGAAATTGGACTCTCTTTGGGAATTTGGTGAACTTGATGGAGGGTTTGACAAATCAAATTCGAGTTGCAAGTTATGTGGGCATCATATGACGGGGGGTATACATATTGAAGTTCCACTTTGCACAAATTCTTGGACATGAGGTAGGGCCTTGCATAAATACAAATCCATAAATCATCTGCAGAGCCATCAAATCATTCGAAGAAATAGAGACAACCAAAGTGACCAAGGCAGCTCTAAAGAGTCAAATGGCAGGGGTTGGAGTGGCAGGATTGGGAGGTCACCATCAACATATACACTCAACCCCATAGCTGTCCCATCATTTTTTGTTCCTAGAACCACACTTGGTGCACAATCATTTATCACGTAAGCTGTTAAAAAGAGGGAGAAGGAAAAAGTTGACAAGTTGTTGAGATAGGTGTTTTCTTTAGAGTGATATTCCTTTCAGTACTGCCAGGAACAATCCATTTTTCCAGCGTGCGATTGATGTTATTGCTATTGTTGGATCAAGGTACAAAGCCCCTTCATATGATGACTTTAGAGGGCATATTCTTCAGAATGAAAAGGTTGAATGCACTAAGAGATTGTAGGAGTTTAGGGCTCATGAGCACACATAGGATGCATTGTGATGTCAAATGGTTGGACCGATCAAAAGGGTGAAACCCTTATTAACTTCTTGGTTAATTGTCCCAAGGGGACAATGTTCATGAAATCTATTGATGCATATGCACATATCAAACATGTACGATTATTATGTGATTTGTTGGACGTGTTCATTCGGGAGGTGGGCCCACAACATGTTGTTTAAGTTATAATGGACAATGTTGTAAATTATATTGCTGCTGGCAGGATGCTTATAGAGAGGCATCTTAACTTATTTTGAACACCTTTTGCTGCACACTGCATTGATTTGATGTTGGAGGACATAGGAAAAATTCATTTTGTCAAAGGTATTGTTGAATCATAAAATAACATTACAAAATTTATATATAATCATGCATCTGCGCTTCATTTGATGAAAACATTCACCAACAACAAGGAGTTGGTGCGGTTTGCCGCTAACTTCATATCTCTTCAATCCCTCCTGAATTCTATGTGGGATGTGATGAGAATGTTTCTTTCAGAGGAGTGGCGTGCTTTGCCATATCGCCGCAAACTAGAGGGAGAGGCCATATGCAGGGTAATTTCATATCAGGAAAGCTTATAGGCGAGAGTGCAGGAGGTGTGTAGCATTACTGAACCTTTGGTAAAGGTTGTTCGATTAGTTGATGGAGATAAGGCCACAATGGGCTACTTGTATAAGGCCAAAGAATCCATTCGCAGCTATTATGATGATAAGGGGGACGAGGAGTTTGAGTAACAACAACTGATATGGGAAGTGATTGATAAGCGATGGAACAATACACTCCATCGTCCCATTCATGTTGCAGGGATCTACTTGAACCCTACATTTTCTTACTCCTGTGGTTTTTTTATTTGATGCTAAGGTCATGGATGGATTCTTCATTCCTGTTCAGAAAATGGTGCTATCTCTAGCAGAACGTGCAAAAATCTTCGAAGAAATTGAGATATATAGGATGACAGGTGGCACATTTAGTTTTGACATGGATGTTGTGGATAGGAAGACTAAAATGCCAGGGAAGATTTAGTTTGTTTCAAATTTCATTGTCTCTTCATCCTTTGCTTCAACCTTCAAATTTCAATTTTTCTCTTATGTTTATCTTATTTGATGTAGATGCATGGTGGAGAAGCTATGGTGGCAGAGTACCCAATCTCCAAAGGCTTGCCATTTGAGTGCTCAACCTAACATGTAGCTCCTTCGAATGCGAGTGCAACTGGAGTGTAATTGAAAAATTACACATCAAGAAGTGCAACAGGTTAAAAATATTCTAATTAATAATTTGAATTCATTAATTAAAATAAATTTTTATAATTATTAATTTATTATTTATAATATATTAATTTATGACCCTTGTACAGGTTGGAGTCCCAATGACTTAATGACATGGTCTATGTCTATTACAATCTTCGATTGTGGGTGAGGCAACTTGGGAAGACACCTGATGTGGAGGCCATCTCATTAGATGAGATTGACACCACTGCTGCATGGAGGGTTGAGGCCGAGAGGCCTATTATGCAGTCAACTCTTGATTGGTTAGACGAGGAGGTAGTGGAGGGGGTAGTAGCTACAGAGGAGGAGGAGGAGGAGAAGGAGCAACAGGATGTTCAATTTTCTTAGAGATTCATTGTTCTTTGCTTTGATAATTGCATTACTTATTAACACATTGAATTCACCCCACAACATCATAACATCATATGTAATTTTGTAGAAAGAACAAAACAACAATGCAACGAAAACATAAGAAGAAAAGCATAGACACCAGGAATGGTCGGAAACTGGGGCAAAACCCCACATGGGCCTAAAATTCTTCTTCTTCTTCTATTAGATTTCATCAATTGTTCAGCAGAGATACAAAGTACATCTTTATCATTGTAAATCATGTTAGGCCATCTCATGCCAATCCATAAGGGTTCACAACTATGTTTGTGAATAATATGAGATACAAGAACACTGCTTCCTGCTCAGAGTCAAAGTTTCCTTTTATCATGATTCCATGCCATATCTATGTTATTATGCCCGACCATTACTACAATGCTTGCCAATACTATTCTGCATATAATGTCAATTCAATGTACTCACATACAACCAATCACTGTAATATTGTCATCATATATAGCAAGGTTACATAAACATGGGTACTATGAGATTCTAGGCTTCAACATATATCTAAGAGATTCCACAAAACGTTAACGTAGATGCTACTTCTGCAATACGTATATGCATTTATTTTTCAATTTCTGAAGATACCACTGTTGCAAATACGATGATATATATGTGTGTGTGTGTGTGATATTGCTCTGGCTATACTGGAACTATACTACATAAACCAACATTGCTCTGGATGATGCGTTCGGATTGAAAGTGCCATAACAACGCTGTGTTTTCAATATAAGAGCCAAACCAATATGTATATAGGCTGCCAAACCTACATTGTGCTCTAATATGTTATGAGAAGCTCATTCATATCAAATTCATAAATTCTTACAGAAGACTGTATTCGATACATAATGATGATGCGAATCGACACTAATGTTGAGATTATAATCAACAAGAACCTGATGCCCATATTGTGTAGAAAAACCAACAAGAGAATGAGATATGTGAGACACAAATTATCTTATCTGTGAAATCATGTTGTAGAGATGTGCCTAAGCCAAATGGTGATATGTTAATGCGAGGGTTGCAAAACTACAAAGATACACAAACAATGATATTTGCAGAGATAATACAGGGATGCGAGATGAATGAGATATCAATGGTAATTCCAGCGAAAAGAGAGACATGAAACCATTCTAGGGCAAGACAAGACGAGATTATAGTAAGATAGATTCAAAACGAGAGGATAATTAATTACTGTGAGACTTTTCAAAGCGAGACAATTGCTTTGATCAAATATACAAGATGTTATAAGGCTGATATCATATACAAGAGAATTTCTAACACAAAGATATAAGAGCCCTGTCACATAGCGAGATCCTTGAAGCTATGTGAGAGCCCTGTAGCCTTGAAAGAGATTAGATGATTGAGTGCCCTCAGGTGCCTCAGATATGCTAGAATATAGAAGCCAGAATGGAAGTCTTGAAGTGAGAGAGGAGACTTGAGAGACCTTTGCGTCATTCCTCAAAGAATAGATATCCGAAAATCTCACTCAGATCTGACCCATTCGATATTTCAAATCATCCGAAGTTGCAGAACAATTTGAATCCATCATACCCAAGTGACTAATATGGTTCGGTATTTATAGTTGATTCAAAGTGAGGTGAGTCGACATGACCATAATTGAAGGCAACATAAGTTTAATTTCGAATTTGAGGCCGACTTGATGTAATGAAG
This sequence comes from Pinus taeda, assembly GCA_000404065.3. NCBI lineage: Eukaryota > Viridiplantae > Streptophyta > Pinopsida > Pinales > Pinaceae > Pinus > Pinus taeda. The sequence continues at coordinate 110,015 of APFE030232111.1, read as the reverse complement.
AGGGAAATAGTTAAAATTCAAAATTTTCCTCAAATCAAATCAATAATAATATTTTGTTTTAGTCAATTATTCCTTCAAGGGTTTGCTCTTGGGGACTTAGGGTTTCCCTTAGGGAAATTCGTCCCGAGGCTACCAAATTTTAATACTCCCTCTCAGCTATGGATGAATTTCCACCTGCATCAGAAATTTCTTCTTAGATAACATGACTCAATATAAGAAGGCAGACAATTGCATCATCGTTACATTTGATCTCACGCGCAATCAATTCTTCAAACCCCACTAATCTATATCAAAATTACTTCCATCTTATCACATCTTGTCCTTTGATCATCAACTGAACAATCTCGATCTAAAGAATAAGAAGTATCATCATAAGGAAGCTCATACTTCCACCTTATTAACTCAAACATTATCATAGGGGAGCATTCGACTTCCTCCTTACATCAATTTGTTCCTATAGCACAGTTAATAAGTCATTTCTCGTCTCGGCTCCTCTCTATCTGTTGAACAATTTGGAATCTCATAAAGAAGAAGAATCTGACATCATGCTGAACTCACAACAACATTGGAGAGCTTAGCTCAGTTCGGGCCATCCTCAGGGAATCCCGCTCCACTTGGAACCACATTGGGGAGCCTGGCTCAACCCTCTATCCAATATCCAATATGTCAAGAAAAGAGAAATCTAGTATTTTTCCCATGTCTCATCTCTGCTCAATCCAAGAAGAAGGATCTCCATAGGGGAGCACACAACTACCACCTTATGTAAATGCTAGCAGGGAGCCAATGCTACTACTCAGAAATCATCATCGTCATCGTCATCATCAGCATCGAGGAGCCATGGATACTACCCGGAATCAAATACAATGGGTGAGATCAACCTACTCCAAGTGTAGGGATCACACTCTATCCCAAAGTCCTTGACAATAGGTGAGATCAACTTACCTGAGGTAAGGATCACACTCTACCATATTGTCTATGATCATCCATCTTAACCATAAAGAGTTAGATGGTCGAACACATGCATCCACCAACTTGGGTGAGATCCACCTATTGCAGGGGGTAGGGATCACATTCTATCCCAAGTCCGTCTACCCATTGGCTGGATGGGAGAGGTTATCCCACAGAGCGGGCAAAACGCTAACTGGGGCATACTTTGACTAAGGGAGATCCTAGGTCTCAACATTCTATTGGTTAGAGGTATCTCATCCCCAGGAGCCCTATAGCTCCATTCCTCACCCTCAGAGCTCAACCAAGGGAGAAGAGCACTACTCAGTGTTCTTGATCAATGAGCGCCCTCATTCGGAGGGTCACATCCATCAATCCAAGCCACTCTCAGAAGACCTGGCAATGTGAAAGGGCATATCTATATCACATTTGACATTGGCTTCAAACAACTCATTGCAATTCTTTTGAGCAACAGTTCTTTTGATTTCTGTTTATGCAGGACATCAAATCAAACATTATGTTAGATACAAGTTATGAAGAAAAGAATACCATATTCATCCTTTCACCCTTTCACACAGGGAGGCAATAACCAAAGGCCTAAGCTTATCTCATACAACATCATTGTTTTAAATCCATTAAGATGTCTTTGTCCTAGCGACATTATTAACAATAATTCATCAATGCAACCCAACAAGCAATGATTCTGAAAGTACACTTCCTCTAACTGGAAGTCTTCTACTATTCTTGCTCAATGAGTGGATCCTGAAGCTGCTTGAGGTATTTTGGTCCTGTCATCAACCAACTATTAGCTCTAAATATTAAAGACATACCATTAATAGGATGTTCATCAATCCAAGTTCACGAGACTTGCTCCAATTCGCAATAATGGGTATACCACTTCACCATAGCTTCTTCATCATGGAAGAAGGCCAACTTCACAATCATCTAGCAACAAGTGTTGGAACCTTATCACAATCAACTTTTTCTAAATGAGAGGCCTGGACATCATCTTTCTGAACTTAAGCCTTATCTTCCATGTCATATTGTTGTCATGCATCAAATCATGTTATTGTTAAAGCATCATTGATTAATCATGTCATATAAAAAGAAGTGTCATATCTACAATATTTGACAAGCTTTCATATGAAAAGGTGATTACTATGTCAATAGCCATACTACAAGATTACAACCTTCTTAATGCTAAAATTACTGTAAGTTTATATCAAGGTCAGTCTATGCATCATACTGCCATATGAATCTGATTCAGACTAGGCCATTTATCACAAGCATAGAAAATACGTCTATGCATGTAGTTGAGCAAAATTTGATTTGATGCACATAAGAGTTGCTTTATCAAGTATAGCTGCAATAATCCCACTTATCAAGGGTACTCGGTTAAGATTATGAGTTATAGTTTACCCCTCTTGTATTGAAACCATCCTCCCTTTTTGTTATGGTGACTATCACAAGGGTCATGATGCAGGGCTACCATCAACGTTATTACCCTATGCCATCTCTGTTGGATATACTCTTGCATCACTTGTCTTCAAGACAATATGCCAATATTAGAATTATATTCAAAGGTATTGCCACTTTAGTTTACTGTTACATCAAACCATTCCAGGCCTGTGAAATCAAGTCATACTTGATGGATACTTCAACAGAGTCAAGATGTATTGGATGTTCAAGCAGATTATTGTAACAAGTCATTGTTACGGGACTTACTTCTAAGCTATCATATGGCAACTTCCATAGCACTTTTGTATAGTAAATCACATATGGTGATAGACCCAACATAACTACAATAATTATATATTTGAGTTCAAGTATTCCCTGCAACTTACCTATATCTTGGCATGGCTAGATAAAGTAGGATCTCAAATCAGAAGGTAACTCGTGCCAACAAAAACTTAGACAGGTTGCCAAATTTACTAGGGTACTTATTTTGAAGAAGAAGAAAGTCATCAACTCCCTCTCCGAACTTTTTCCTGGACATTTCTTCAAAAGAAAAACAATGTTAGCCAATAACGTATGTATAAATAAAAAGAACAATTATTAGGGTACTTATCTTAATAGAGAGGGAAACAATCGACTCTCTCTTAACCATGTAACAAATGTCTATGGGCTGTCAAGATTTTCTGATCCTTCCAGAGATCATGTTGTTTCTTATTGGAGACCAACCCAACTAAGGTTTCTTAAAACAATTTCTGATCATACCCTATCACTTCTTGAACATTCCTTCCAAATCCTAAATTCTTGCTGGAATGAGGTTGCCTAGGGTTTCCTTCAAACCCTAGCAATCTATAAGGTCTTTGCCATCTTCATCTCTTCCACACTTCTTGATTCATCATCGGTGACTACAACGGTGTGATCTTCGATGACTTTTCTTCATTCCAGCCCGGAAACCATGTTCAATTTTCTTAGGGCTTCATTGTTCTTTGCTTTGATAATTGCATTACACTATTAACACATTGAATTCACCCCATAACATCATAACATCATATGCAATTATGTAGAAAGAACAAAACAACAATGCAGCGGAAACATAAGAAGAAAAACATAGACACCCGGATTGGTCGGAGACTAGGGAAAAACCCTGCAAGGGCTAAAACCTGAAATTCTTCTTCTTCTCTTAGATTTCATCAATTGTTCAACAGAGATACAAATACATCTTTATCATTGTAAATCATATCAGGCCATCTCAGTCCAATCCAGAAGGGGTCACAACTACATTTGTGAACAAATATGAGATACAAGAATACTACTTCCAGCTCAAAATCAAAGTTTCCCTTATGATGATGGCATGCCATATCTATGTTGTTCTACCTGACCATTACTGCAATGCTTGCCAATATTATTCTGCATACAATGTCAATTCAATATACTCACATACAACCAATCACTGTAATACTGTCATCTTATATAGCAAGGTTACATAAACATGGATACTGTCAGATTCTAGGCTTCAACATATATCTCAAAGATTCCACAAAACATTAACATATATGCTACTGCTGCAATATGTATGTGCATTTATTATTCAACTTCTGAAGACACCACTGCTGCAAATACGATGATATATATATATATGTGTGTGTGTGTGTGTGTGTGTGATATTGCTCTGCCTATACTGGACTGTTCTACATAAACCAACATTGTTCTAGATGATGCTGCTCGGAATGAAAGTGCCATAACAATGTTGTGTTCTGAATATAAGAGCCAAAGCAACATGTATATAGGCTGCCAAACCTGTGCTGTGCTCTACTATGTTATGAGAAGCTGGAGTGATATCATTCATATCAAATTCACACATTCTTACAGAAGATTGTATTCCATACATGATGCAAATTGACACTAATGCTGCGATTATAATCAACAACAACCTGATGCCCATATTGTGTAGAAAAACCAACCAGATTATGAGACATTTGAGAACCACAAATTATCTTATCTGTGAAATCATGTTGCAGAGATGTGCCTAAGCCAAATGGTGATATGTTAATGCGAGGGTTGCAAGACTACATAGATACATGAATAATGATATGTGCAGAGATAATATAGGGATGCAAAATGAATGGGAGATCAATGGTAATTCCAACTAAAAGAGAGACATGAAAGTTGAAACCGTTCTAGGGCAAGAGTCCAAGACAAAACGAGATTATAGTAAGACAGATTCAAAACGAGAGGATAATTAATTACAGTGAGACTTTTCAGAGCGAGACAATCACTTTGATCAAATATACAAGATGATATAAGGCCGAGATCATATGCAAGAGAATTCTAACACAAAGATGTAAGAGACCTGTAGCAGAGCGAGATCCTTGAAGCTATGCGAGAGCCCTGTAGCCTTTTAAGAGATTAGATGATCAAGTGCCCTGAGGTGCCTCAGATATGCCAGAATATAGAAGCCCGAATGCAAGTCCTGAAGTGGGAGAGGAGACTTGAGAGACCTTTGCGTCATTCCTCAGAGAAATAGATATCCGAAAATCTCAGTCAGATCTGGCCCATCCAAAATTTCAGATCATCTGATGTTGCAGAACAATCCGAATCCATCATACCCAAGTGACTAATATGGTTGGGTATTTATAGTTCATTCAAAGTGAGGTGAGCCAACATGACCATAATTGAAGGTGGCATAAATTAAATTTCGAATTTGAGGCCGGCTTGATGTAATGAAGAGGGAAATAATTAAATTCAAAATTTTCCTCAAATCAAATCAATAATAATATTTTGTTTTAGTCAATTCTTCCTTCCAGGGTTTTCTCTTGGGGACTTAGGGTTTCCCTTTGGGAAATTTGTCCCGAGGCTGCCAAATTTTAACACAAGAGGAGGTGATGCCACCTACCATGGTCACTAGTAGAGGACGTGGTCTACCTCCTATAGCTCCTAGTTCTTCAGCTTCTAGAGCACAACAGAGTTCACTGCTAGTGCCAACCCCTGACCCATCGCGTTTTTCATCTAGAGGGAAAGCTGTTACATTTTCTCGCAAGAGGGGTAGAGGAAATTAGTAGTACTAGTTATTTGGTTCATTTCATTGTATATGATATTATGACTCATGATCTAAGATACATTATTATATTTTTTGTTGATATTTTGAGGCTGAGTCAGGACTTAGGACTTAGTATTCAGGACATGATTCACTATTATGTGTGATGTAACACTAGACATGATATTACACATCTTATATATTAGTTCTCTTTTCATATTTATGTGTTAATGCATTTATTTTATGTTGTGGATGTTTTAGATATTAAAAAAATTGAAAAAAAAAGATTTTTTTTGTATTTGTTGATTTTAACCGATTTTTCCCCCGATTTTTTCCAATTTCGGACCCTCGCCGATTTAATCCGGATCATGATGTTTGCAACACTAGGTATGAGGTTCATACCTCATGAACCAAGTGAAATGAAGTTGAGTTGGAGAGGTTTTCTGTGTGAAAGGTTTTTGGCACTCTTTGGGAAGGTTTTTGGTCCTAATTAGGAGAGTTGCAAAGTTGTTCTAGAGGCTGAGTTTCAGCCCCGTTGAACGCGAGTTTTAGCCCTGTTGAAGGCCTAACTTCAATCCTGTTGAGGCCGAATTTCAGGTCTCTCCTATGGGCCGAATTTTGGTGTTTGAAGGGTGAGTTCAAACCTAGTTTGAAGATCGAGTCCTTGAATTTTAAGGCCAAATTCAGGTCTAGTTTGAGGGTCAACTTCTAGTGCATTGAAGGCCAAGTTTAGGTCTGGTTTGAAGGCTGATTTCTGGTGTTTTGAAGGTCGAGTTCAAGTCTGGTTTGTGGCCAAAGTTGTAGTCTTGTTGTAGACCAAGTTCTGGTTTGATTTTTGAGGTGGCCGGGCTCTGTTTGAGAACTATTGTAGGGATCTTTGGAGGTTGAGTTTGGTTGGCTAAGGTAGTGTTAAGGGAGCTATTAGTTGAAGTAGTTGTGATGTTAAGGTGATGATAGGGGCAAGCCATATTATGGACAAAGGTCCAGTAAGTACAGGGCTATTGTGGAAATTTTTTGTGGTATGCTTGTGGGCTGCATAAGGTGAGTATTTAGTGGAAAGGTTGATAGGCCATAGGAAATAGGCCTTCAAGGGTGTAAAGGCCTGATTGGTTCTAAGTGTGTTGAAAATCCCTATGTAGCAGAAATAAATCTACAGTGTTGAGTACAAGCTGCTTGGGGTACAAACCTTCTCTTTGAACATATAATAAGCCTAAGCAGTGATGGTTGAACGATGAACAACAAGAGTTGAGGAAGTTGAAGTGCTAGATGGGCATACCTTTTCTTGATCAAATAGAATGAATTGACATGTAGGATATCGAGTTTAAAGAGCCAAGTCAAGAAGCCTAGTTGAGCATAAAGTCAAGGTGTACAGGGAAAGTGGCTGTGATCAAGCTTGAAGGTTTAAACTCGAAGGTTGCACAGTTAGATGACAACTCACTGAAGAATTTGTTGAGGACCAAAAATTATTGATGACAGATCCAAGGAACAACTTGAAGACATAGGTTGGTGCCTATAGTTTGTTGAGTTGGTGCTTCACTGTGGGGGATTGGTGTCTCCTGTACAGTGTAGGTTGGTGCCTACATTTGCTGAGTTGGTGCTCAGTTAGGGGAATGAAATCCCCTGTAGATTGGTGCCAACATTTTTTGAGTTGGTGCTCAGCTAGGGGAATGTAATCTTTTGTAGGTTGGTGCCCACAAAACTTGTAAGTTGGTGCTTACTTTGTACAAGGAAGTTTACAAAATAGTTACAAAGAAAATTTGTACAAGTGTTTCTTATGTAAAGATTTGTGTTTCATGATTTATGTGCGTCAAATGTTTCAAAAGATAAAAATAGTTAAAAAATAATGAAATATTGATTCACCTCCCCTTCAGTATTTCCAAAAATTGGTATTGGAGCAGGTTCCTTCAAACATTCCCTAACAACTGGAAAGTAGACCTTAGAAACACAGATGGCAAAGTAAAAAAGGTGTGACTCCAAACCCTTGAAAGAACTCTCCTCCATAGTCATGAATATAAAATCTTTTAAAGAAGATGAAGACAATCAAAAGAGATAGTCAAACCTAGAAGAAATTTACACCATTGATTTTGAAGGCTAGAGTGAACCACTTTGCATATTTTAACATGGGTCCTGCACTTAATAATTAAATGAATATGTTGAGCCCAAATCATAAGGTATGCTAAAACAAAAGAATAAATCACCAGGGCATGTGATCCGGAGCCCATAAATCAATGTTGATGAGCTTCTTGCAATGGTAAAGGGAATATTGGAATCATCTAGAAGTTTTGCTTGGTAAAATTTGTGGTCAAATGAACAAATACATAAAGGAGTGTTGATTTTCTTAGTGCAATTAGGGTTAGCACAATATTTCTGAAATTCTGATAATTACTTTTGATGTAGATCTTCTTTTAGCTTATTCCAATATATCATTCAACAATTATACTTCATAAATTCAACCACAAAGAGCAATAAAACAATAGAGATCACAACACACAAGAGAAGACAAGATTTGCCCTGGGAAAACCCACTATGGGGAAAAACCCAACGAACTTTTCAACAGAGAAATTCTTTTTGTTCAATGAGAGACACACCTATAGCTATGGTCAAACCTGGTCTTCTCCTCCAAGTCAAGTCACCCAATTTGACCCTGTAGTTCGCTCTTATCCTGCACTTCAGAAATCCGGCATTCTTGCAATGGCTAGTTGCCCCAAAATTTCAGCCCTGCAGCAATTGCCCCAGTAACCCAGAAATTTCAGCCCTTGCAACAGTGGCCCCAGAAAAATGCGAACCATAGAGGGAAATTCCTTCACACGTTGGAGTTGCTAGAGAGAGAGAGAAAAGAGAGAGAAAACTCGACCTTCTTTTCATCCTTCTTGGCCTTTGCTCACTTGCCCAAAAATTGTCTTGCGCGAGAGAATGTGAATTGCCAAATGGAGGAACTCTAGCTTCTTTTATATAGTAATTTGTCTAGGGTGAATGGACATGTCTCTTGGCCAGGGCCGACTTGACTTGTACATCTTTTAAAAGTTGCAATGGGGCTTTGACTCAAACGTTTTTTTCGTTTGATTCAAGCATTTATAAATATGCTTTACAATGAAAAATACCATTACATCTAGTGACCAAATGTAAATTATGAAGACCGACCATAGTTACAAATTCAACATTCCCTCTTAACTATGGATGTATTCATAATCACTGTCATATATGTTCTCAAAGTGAACAAATTCTCTAAAGAAAATGTTATCCATTATTACTAGCATCATCATCCTCTAGTGGCCATATCAGTGGCGGTACCAAACCCATGGCAATGTCATCATCATATCAGGACTCACTCCTCTAGATTGATAGGTCCTTGAATCCCTTGGCCTCTACCTAGGCCAAAAATGTTGAGACCCTCAACTAGCAAGCACTCGCTCACATTTCCTAGTGAGCACTCTGGGCCAAGACCTCACACAACCCCTTCATAGTTGGTGATCGGGTCTAGATGCTGAAAGGACCTCACTCCACCCTACCCGGTGTGTGATCAAGGTCCAAGACCTCACTCTACCCTTCCGGGTGTGTGATTAGGGTCTAGATGTCAAAGGACCTCACTCCACCATACTTGGTGTGTGATCAAGGTCCAAGACCTCACTCCACCATTCTTGGTGTGTGATTAGGGTCCTCCAAGAGACACTCACTCAACACTACTTGTTGAGCTCTCTGGGTCTCTTGGACCCATTCTCCCTTTCGGGAGAATGTTCATCTGTGTTGTAAACATATCAACACTCCCTCTCAACGAGAAGGGTAATCTCCACGAGCCCCAACTTCTCTCTGAAGTACATGAACTTGTCTCTCGGCAATGACTTTGTCAGAGCATTAGTTGTCTGCACATTTGCTCTATTGGTGGAGATGTATTCGAGTCTTATTGCTCTTCTATACACCATGTCACAAATGTAGTGGTACTTGATCTCAATATGCTTGGACTTGTCATGGAACACGAGATTCTCTGTAAGCTTCACACAACTTTGATTATTGTAGTGTATCATTGTTGGTTCCAACTCTTGGCCGAACAATCCTACAAACAACTTTCGGAGCCATACTGTTTCGGTACAAGCCTCATTGGTTGCGTGTAACGAATAAAATATATAAATAATATAAATATAATGTAAAAGATAATAATCATAGATAATAG
>APFE030232111.1:80916-92583 GCA_000404065.3 Pinus taeda | reverse complement strand
CCCCTTTACAGCTTGTGCAGAGTGATTTATGTGGTCCACTTCCTATTGCTTCATTCTCTGGCTGCAAGTATTCCTTAACTTTCATTGATGATTTCTCCAGACGCACTTGGGTATACTTCTTAAAACTCAAGAGCGAAGTATTTAACACATTTTTGGCCTTCAAAACCTTTGTTGAAAAACAATCTGGACATCAAATTCTTAAGCTAAGAACTGATAATGGTGGAGAATATGTTAAAAACACATTCATCAACTTTTGCACCGAAAATGGAATTCAAATGCAACACACTATTCCATACACTCCACAACAAAATGGTGTAGCTGAAAGGAAAAATCGCACCTTAAAGGAAATGGCTAATTGTATGCTGCAATCTAAAGGACTCAGTCTTAGTTTTTGGGCCGAAGCAATTAATTGTGCAAATTATATAATAAATCGCACCCTACTAAGGTTCTAAAGAATATCACTCCAGAAGAAGCTTGGAGTTCCATTAAACCAGATGTAAGTCACTTTCGTGTTTTTGGAAGTGAAGCATGGGCCCATATTCCAGATGAAAAGCATAAAGCTTTAGAACCTAAGAGTGAGAAATTTACTTTTGTTGGATATTCTGAAGATGTAAAAGGTTATAGACTTATTCCATTTAAGTCCAAAAATGTTATCATTAGAAGAGATGTAAAATTTGATGAAAATAAATCGGCCTGCGAGCCTAGTCCGGCGGATGTGCCACCTCTTCCTATCTCTTTTACTTTTGAAAACATTTCTTCTTCAAATGATGAAAGTGAGGATGAAAATCCTCCCCCACCTTCTCAGGATCCTCAACTTCCAAGATGGGTCCGTGCTACTCGGGATGCAGCAGGTGATCTTGCAGGTGATCCTAAAGATCAGCGACGTACACGTTCTCAGTTTGAAAGAGCCTCTTCTTTACTGGCTCAAGCTCCAGTAAATCATGATCCTGACACTTTTGCAGAAGCTTCAGGCCATCCACATTGGGAAGCAGCTATGAATGAAGAATATCATTCATTGTTGGCAAATGATACATGGGATCTTGTTCCTCTACCAAAGGGACGCAAACTTGTTAGATGTAAATGGGTTTACAGAACCAAGTATGGACCAGATGGGAAAGTTGATAAACATAAAGCTCGTCTTGTTGCTAAGGGATTTTCACAGGTTGAAGGCATTGACTACACTGAAACCTTCTCCCCTATTGCCAAAATTAACTCTATCCACCTTGTTCTTTCCCTTGCAGCCTCTTTAAAATGGGAAGTCCATCAGATGGATGTTAAATCTGCCTTCTTGCATGGGGACTTGCATGAAGAAATCTATATGGAACAACCCATTGGCTTCATCCAAACAGACTCCAGCCTTGTATGTCGACTTAAGAAATCTCTTTATGGTCTCAAGCAAGCTCCTCGGGTTTGGTATGCCAAAATGGATAGCTTTCTTTTAGAATCTGGCTTTTCTAGGTGTTATTCTGACAATACTGTCTACACCAAGAAAGTGGGCAACTCTCTTATCATCCTTGTTCTTTATGTTGATGATCTTATTTTTACTGGTAGTGATCCCAACCTTATAAACCATGTGAAGTCCAGCCTTAAAAAGAAATTTGAAATGACAGACTTAGGACACTTACACTATTTTCTCCGTCTTCAAGTCTTGCAATCCAAGGAGGGTATTTCCCTTTCCCAGTCCAAGTATGCTTGTGATATTCTTCGTCATTTTCACATGGAAGATTGTAAGCCAGCTCCTTCTCCCTTTCAGTCTGGAGTCAAACTTTCAGTTTCTTGTACTTCTCCTGAAGTTGATGCTACCTTATACCGTCAACTTGTAGGAAAACTCTTGTATTTAACCCATACTCGTCCTGACCTTTCCTTGCTGTTGGCCTTTTTGCTCGTTTTTTGCAAAACCCCCGTGAAAGTCATTGGAAAGCAGCTAAAAGAATACTTCGTTATGTTCGAGGTACAATACAGTTTGGGATTCATTACAGTGCCAAAGCAACTCCTCTATTAGTTGGTTTCACTGATTCTGATTGGGCTGGTGACCCTGATGATCGGAAGTCTACTGCCGGTTTTGTCTTCACTCTTGGTTCAGGACCTATTACATGGGCTTGTAAGAAACAGGCTGCCATTTCTCTTTCGTCAGCAGAAGCAGAGTATCGTGGTGCCGTGGAAGCTAGTAAGGAAGCCTTGTGGCTTCGTCAGATCCTATCAGATTTTGGCTTTGAGCAGCAGCATCCGACTACACTTTGGTGTGATAATCAAAGTGCCATTCAGCTTTGCAAAGATCCAGTTCAGCATCAGCGCAGCAAACACATTGAACTTCACATGCACTTCATCAGAAAGCTCATTCATGACCATGTTCTTGAAGTGCAATTTTGTTCAACAGATGATCAGGTTGTAGACATCTTCACAAAGGCTCTCACAGAGGCGAAGTTCACTAAACTTCGATATATGCTTGGAGTTCAGGAAGTTGTCACTAAGGGGAGATAGGCTCTAGTGCCTCCTTCCTTCTCCTATTGTGTCATATTTGTAAATCCTTCAATCCTATCCCAAGTTGTTCTTAAGGGGGGATGTTAGGATATTCCGACACATAGGAATAGTTAAGTTCAACTTGGTCTAGTATAGAGTTAGGTATAGAGTTAGGAAAAGTGTGTTTCTTTACCGTTGTACATTTTGTAACTTACAATCCGACGGTCACGATATGTAGTGATCCGACGGTTCATTCTCTCCTCGGTATTACTGACACTTGATCCGTGGCTTGACACCTTATTGGTCCATGAATTCTATTTAAAGCGCATGGAGGATCATTTGTAGGTTCACCGTGCATGAGAGAAGCTTATGTAAATTTTCATTCTTTTATTAATAAATTGCCTGTAGTAGCCACGTTGGCGCAGGCCGTGGACTGTTTCCCTCTCTGAGGGTTTTAACCACGTCAAAATACTGGTGTATTGATCTGTGATCTATTTGTGAGCGGTGTCCTTCTGGTGTTCTTTCTGAGGAACTTACCCTGTAAATTCCTACAGTGGGCTGGACTCTCCACGTCCCTCTGGCGCTCCAGCTCATCGCTCTCCACCTCTCTACCGATGGCTTGGTCATGATCCGCCTTGATGATGGTTGCCAGGTCCGACCATTCCTGATGCCCGCAAACCGTTCTCCATTGAACATCCACCGAGCTGCCGCGGCCTCTGCATCCCCAGTTCGCCAGGAAGTCAGCCGCCTGGTTCCCTTTCCATCTCACATGGTTTATTACCTTATACTCAATGCGAGGCAGGAGCTTTGCAATTTCCTGGACTATTCCGGCAGTTCGCCAACTGCTCGTGACTTTTTCCCAATTCCTGCCATTACAGAGCTTTTTCAGGATCTCCACCGTGATCTGAGAGTCCCTTGTGATTTCGAGGTTGGAGTATCCATTTCTGACCACAATTCGTAAGCCTTGATGCAGAGCCCAGAACTCTGCCTCATTATTTGTCATTTCCCCCCCCACTCAGCAAAAATCCATCTTACCTGATTACTGCTGTCCCTGAAAATACCACCAAAGCCAGCGTCGCCAGGGTTCCCCTTAGAGGCCCCATCGAAATTCAATTTGATGAAATTTTCTTTGGGTAGCAGAATTTATCCGGGCTTTTGGACCGAATCTCATGGTTGGGGTTCTGTTTATGAAAGACCATTTCGAATTTTAAATTTAATCTATTCAGGATATCTTCCTCCATCGGGTTGGCCTTCCAATCTTCCCCAACCCATTTATCCACCAAGATTGTTTCTCGCAGAAGCTTAATTGCTTTTCCCCAAATGACTTCCGGCTCCATTGCAGAGTTCTGGAATATCCTGCGATTCCTCTCCTTCCAGATCATCCAGAGGATAAATCCGGAGATGAGGTCCCAAGCTCTCCTAACTACTTTACATTGAAAGACTTCCTTATTCCATTGAAAAACCACGTCATTGAGTTCACGAGGGGCATTTTCAGGTTTACCAAAAAATCTTTTGGTGTTTATCCACAGGGTCTTGGTAAAGGGACAATTTATTAGCAGATGATTTCTGGTTCCCCCCTCCGAATTACACAGACAGCATCTTGATGGGCCAATAAAACCTTTCTTTTGAATCCGATCCCAGGTGAGGATTTTGTTTTTTGATGCCAGCCAGATAAATATGGAGACTTTCGGCCACCAATTCCTTTCCCAAACTATTCTCCAGTCGGGGTTCTCTTCGTTTCCAGATTGCACTGAGGTTAGGAAATAGGCCTCCTTAGTAGTGAACGATCCTTTCATAGAATTCCCCCAACGGAGAATATCCCTGCCATTACGGGCTTTAATCTTTCTTGACTCAACCTCCTTCCTGAAGACTGCTTTGTGGTCCGAACTGAACTCTCCGCCCCACTCCGTCAGATCCACACATGTTCTCCAACTTTCTTCTGGGTTATTAGCTTTCCAATAGTCCCTGACGAGAGGTCTATCTCTTCCAATTATGTCGCGGACCTATTGGAGACCCTGAATGGAGCTTAGTCTTTCCTTCTGATGCCATTTATCCTCCCAGAAGTTAGCTTCCTCGCCACCACGAATCTCCCAGAAGGAATGCTTTTCCACCAGACCCCTGTTAAGACGGGCTAGGTCCCAGACCGAAGATCCTCTGGGGGTATCCTTTCGCTTTAAGATTTCTACTGCCGACTCAGGCATATTGTATTTTTCTTTCCATATAATTTTCCACAGATCATTTCCCCCCCTAAGCCATCTCCACCAAAGTTTTGCTCCCAACACCTTATTGAGAGTCTCAGGGTCCCTCAACCCCAGACCTCCTTTCTCCTTTCTTTCAGTTAACTGGCACCAGGAAGTTAAGGCCTGTTTTTTCTTCTGATCCGCCCCTCTCCATATAAAATTTCTAATGATTTCTCTTATCCTTGCACAAATACCTATGGGGGCTGCCATGATAGATAAGGGGTAGACAGGGATAGCTTGAAGGACAGATTTAGCCAAAACAACTCGGCCTGCTATATTTAAAGTTCTGAAAGCCCAATTTGCCACCTTATTTCTTAGCTTATCTAGAATTCCTTGCCAATTTTTCATCTTTTTGGAGGTAAAGTCCAAAATGTTGCCCAGGTATTTAGTGGGAAATTCCCCCCTCCTGAAACCCAAGAGTCTTATAAGATGGGCTTTGACCTGGTCCACAACGTTAAATATGAAGACACAAGATTTGTCCCTATTAATTTCCAAACCTGAAGCCTCCGCAAAAAGATCCAGGATTTTTCTGAGGTGTTTTACTTCTTTGACTGTTGGCTCTCCAAACAACATGATATCATCAACAAATTGCTGATGAGTTAAACACAGATTATTTCCCCAGATCTTAAGACCTTTTATTTTGTTTGTTTCTCTTTCTTTCTTGATGAACCGACCCAGACCTTCAGCAGCTAAAATGAATAGAAAGGGAGATAAAGGATCTCCCTGAGGCAGAGAATGTTTTCGAGGGAATCCCATTCACCAGGATAGAGAAGCTTGGGGAGGAGATTAGACTATGAATCCAGTCAATCCACCTCCTACAAAAACCAAAACTCTCCAGGACTTTTCCCAAATAGGTCCAGCTTAACCGATCATACGCCTTCGACAGGTCTAATTTAATCATCATACCCTTCTGTTTCTTGACTCTTAAGGAGTGAATAACTTCTTGAGTTACCACCAGGCCATCAAGGATCTGCCTTCCTTCAACGAAACCCGTTTGTTCAACAGAAATTAACTTATCCAGCAGGGGTTTTAATCTCTTGGCCATCATAGATGTTATAATCTTATAAATAACATTGCATAACGCTATGGGTCTAAAACCATTAGCATCTTCCAGATTATCACCTTTAGGGATTAGAGCATAGAAAGTGGAGTTAAGGGCAGGCCATACCTTCTGATTCATCCTAGATTCTTCTACCAGCTCCAGAATCTCTTTTCCCAGGAAGTGCCATCCTGCCTGGAAGAAGTCAACAGTGAAGCCATCCGGGCCTGGAGCAGTTCCTTTCTTCATTGCTTTCACAGTTTCCTCTATCTCCTCTAAAGTGGCAGCTCTCATTAACGCTTTATTTTGGTCTTCAGAGACCAAACGAGGAATGGCAGAGCAAATGTCTTGGATTGCATGTATTCTATCAGCTTTGGGTTCCCTTAATATTTCCTTATGATGATCAATAAGGACCTGTTCAATTTCAGCTTGCTCAACCACTCTGTTCCCATTCTTATCTTTGATAGATAGAATCCTGTTTCTCTGTCTATGTTTGATCATAGCTTGATGAAAGAACTTAGTATTTCTTTCCCCCTCCCTTAACCATTTTATTCTCGATTTTTGGCGCCAGAGAATTTCCTCTTGCTTCCTTCTTTCTTCAAGTTTGCCAAGAATTGTCCCTTCCTTACTGGTGCTTTCCTCTGTTCTGCCTTCCAGAATCATTTTCTGCTGGAGAGTTTCCATTTCTTTTTCCAAATTTTGTTTGTCTTCCATAATATTGCCGAACTCCTTCTTGTTCCAGTTTTTAATTTTCTCTTTCAGCTCTTTAAGTTTTAATTGAAACATGCGCATTTTTGCTTTGCCCTGAATCGTGCTTTGACTCCACCATGCTTCAACTTTTTTGATAAATTCAGGGTCTCTTAGCCAGAAGGATTCAAAACGAAAGGGTCTTTTTCCTTGGTTCACTTTGAAGTCCACCTCCAGTCTGATTGGCCAATGATCAGACCCCAGGGAAGGCATTATCTTTGCTTCTATAAAAATATCCTTGTTCATGATACCTTCAGAAACAAGGAATCGATCCAGCCTGGAGGCAATTTGATTTTTACCCCCCCTCTTGTTGTTCCAGGTGCAAATCCCGTTTATAGTCTGGATGTCTACGAGCCTGAGGTCATCTATCAGATCATTGAACTTATCCATAAAGTGATCCATTTTCCTTATCCCTCCCTTCTTTTCTTCTAGAGATCTGATTAGGTTAAAATCACCACCAATTATCCAGTCAACTTCTGGATATAACCTACGAATGATTTTCATACTATTTAGGAAGTTTTCTTTTTCACCTGGAGAAGGAGGTCCATACACCCCTGAAATGACAACCTGCTCTTTAGTTCCTACTATTCTACCAAGGCCAGTAAGGATTCTGCTCATACTAGTCCAGCTATCTAAAATGATATCATTCGGATTCCACAAAACTGCAATACCCCCTGCAGACCCAATGGCATCTTGTCCCATAACTTCATAATGCATTTTATTCTTGTCCATGAATTCTTCAATCTGTTGAACCGAAACTTTTGTCTCCTGTAGAATCATAACGCTAGGCTTTTCTTTTTTCAATTTTTCTTTCAAATACCTCTGTTTACCCTTACTATTCAGGCCTCTTATATTCCAACTGATCACAATCATTTAAAACTTTTGGAAGGAGGGGAAGAATACCTCTGACAGAGGTATCACTTTGCCTGAGTTTATCAAGGTTTCTCCCACAGTCTGGATAGTTTCATTCATCGGCTTCCGGCCTTGTTTCCTACTGCTTTTGCCAGAGCCATCCATTCCCGTCTGTCCCAACCCTTGGTCAGGTCCTATCATTGTCTGCTTGTCTACGTTTTGTCCTTTTTTTTCCTTATATTTCTAAAATACTTCCTTGTACAGTTGTTTCTGTTTCTCAGGTATGAATCTGCTATCTAAATATTTCCATTCTTGGATTAACTGTTTCATAATTCTTTCTTCCTCAATCTCACCTTCCACTTGATTTTCCACCTCCATCGGGGATTGTATTACCGAATCCTCCACCTTTCCTTCCGGCTGTTCTTCAGAACTTCGTCCTAGGTTTACTTCCTTCCCTTTACTTTCGCCTGTAATATCCATTGGGGAATTCCCAAGGTCTTCGTCATCTTCCAGATTAACTTCATACTCTTCATTTTCATTCTGGAGAGCCTGAAACTTATTTTGGCTTATTGTAATACCAGGTTTTCCTTGAGGTTGGGATTTAGTTTTTTCTTGACTTTGTCTTTTTCTTCTTGTGACCTGTTGAAAACCTTTATCAGTCTCCTCCAATTTTCCTGTGTTTCTCTGCTGTTCCTCCTGATTTCTTTTCAATTCATCCTCCTTGTTTAATGGGCATTGTCTATACAGATGCCCATATTCATGACATTTGCGGCATCTAAAGGGGATGTGTTCATAATCAACTGGTTGTTGCCACACTTCGTCATGATACTCTACCTCAACATGATCTGGGAGGGGTTCGGCTAAATTCATGTATACACAGATCCTTGCATATGAGTTATATTTACCTCGTCGGGTAGCTTCTGCCGCTTTAACAAAGCTTCTGATTGAGTTCCCTATCCCTTTCAAAATTTCAGGATCCCAGAATTCATCAGGGAGTCCAAACAGCCTGACCCAGATTGGGGCTTCCAGCAGCTTTTCTTTTTCTGGGTTATATCTCTCCTCCCAGTGTTTCATGAATAAGCCTGCATTATTCATGAAATACGGTCCTTCTTCAAAGACCTTGTTTCTATCTTCCAGATTCGTGAAAATGGCTGTGAAAAACCCTTGAGCTCCCAGCTTCAGGTCTATGTGACCCTTCGGTTTCCATCTTTGTTCAATCCATCTGTATAGCTCTTTCTCCGGAGGCCAATATCCTATGAATTTGCAGATCAGGGCATGATCTTTCATATAGCTGTTATATTCCTCCAGTTTGTTATTGGGGATAACATATCTTGGCCGTTTTTGAGCTCGTGGTAGGCATTTTCCTTTCATCCTTTTCTGCCACAGATTGCCCATGACTGGGGCATAGTTTTCCTGCTGATTCTGTTGTATTCCACTCGCACTGTTCTCTCCCGTTACTACATTCTTGAAGGAGGGGATCTCTCCCCTCCCCGAAGGGTTTTCCATTCCCTCTCAGCTCTTGGCCCTTAGAAGATACTCCTGACAAAAACTGGGAAAACAGCTGCTTACCTGACAAACTGAAGCCCCGCTGTGCTATACTCCGCCCCGACCTGACCGCTGCACCAGGTCCTCCCGCATTCGTCGCTGGCCCGTTCCGTCAGCTGCACATCTGCACACCTGCAAACCCTAGCAGTCTGCCGCTCCTGAAACCACCGTTTTTCTTCTAAACAATGTCAATTTCCTTTAACTCACCCACTTAAATAAAGACCCACTTAGCCTTTTATTTCCATAGTCACATTTTCATTTTCTATTTCTTCATTGACTTTAATAAAGTCACCTTTAAATTAAAATGTAACTTTACCACTTATAAAATCACTTTTAAATTAGAATTTAACTTTACCACTTATAAAGTCACTTGTAAATTAAATTCACTTTACCACTTATAAAATCACTTTAGGAGAAAAGTACAAATAAATTTGGACGCTTTTCCCTAGGCCAAAGATTAAAGCCATAGGGAACCACTTGTCCTTTGGTACCCAAATTTTAACACTCCCTCTTACCGAGGAAAGTGTTCCTCACCACTCCCATCTTGTCTTGGAAGTTGACATGCTTGCCCTATGGTAAGGCTTGTTGTCCGTTACATGCTCATTTGTGGAAATGTACTCAAGCTTGACAACTCCCTTTTGGACATAGTCTCTAATGAAGTGATACTTGATCTCAATATGCTTTGATCTATCATGAAAAATTGGATTCTCGTGAGTTTTATGCAATTTTGATTATCACAGTAAATTATTGAAGGTCTCAATGCCTGACCAATAGACCAAACAACATCTTGCAAGTCACCTTTAAATTAAAATGTAACTTTAACATTTATAAAATCACTTTTAAATTAGAATTTAACTTTACCACTTATAAAGTCCCTTGTAAATTAAATTCACTTTACCACTTATAAAATCACTTTAGGAGAAAAGTACAAATAAATTTGGACACTTTTCCCTAGGGCAAAGATTAAAGCCATAGGGAACCACTTGTCCTTTGGTACCCAAATTTTAACACTCCCTCTTATCGAGGAAAGTGTTCCTCACCACTCCCATCTTGTCTTGGAAGTAGACATGCTTGCCCTATGGTAAGGCTTGTTGTCCGTTACATGCTCATTTGTGGAAATGTACTCAAGCTTGACAACTCCCTTTTGGACATAGTCTCTAATGAAGTGATACTTGATCTCAATATGCTTTGATCTGTCATGAAAAATTGGATTCTCGTGAGTTTTATGCAATTTTGATTATCACAGTAAATTATTGAAGGTCTCAATGCCTGACCAATAGACCAAACAACATCTTGCGAAGCCATATTGCCTCACAACTAGCCAAACTAGAAGCCATATACTCTCCTTCAGTTGAGCTCAATGCAACTGACTGTTGTTTCTGGCTGATCCACGACACAACTGCCGAACCCAACCCAAAACAACACCCGGAAGTACTCTTCCTATCAGAAGCACAACCTGCCCAATCTAAATTCGTGTACCTTGCCATTCTCAATCCATCACCCTGTCTATAATCTAGACCAAAATCCATAGTCCCCTGCAAGTAACGAAGAATGTGTTTTGCAACCACCCAGTGCACTCTCCTGGGCTCACACATGAACTGTCTCATAGTGTTAACTGCAAAACCTATATTTGGTCAAGTGTTGACCAAATACATCAAACAATCAATCAGCTGTCTATATAGAGTAGGATCCACCAACTCGGAATCAAAAGCATGAAGCTTCTTCCAGTTAGTGATCATAGGTGTAGACATGGGTTTGCAGTCCTCCATGTGAAATATGCTAAGAATATCCATAATGTACTTCCCTTGTCCCAGGAAGAAATGCCCCTCCTCCTGCCACACCTCCAATCCTAGAAAATAATGCATCAAGTCGATATCCTTCATCCCAAACTCTGAAGCAAGATCTCTCTTGCAGCCCTCAATGAATCTCTATGCACTAGTGATGATCAAGTCATCAACATACAACACTAGAATGAGAGGCTCCTCACTCACCACAATGAAGTATAGGTTCCGATCAACCTCACTCTTTGTGAAACCCAACTGCTGCAAGTATGTATCAGTTCTAGAGTACCAAGATTTAGGAGCTTGCTTCAGGCCATAAAGTGCCTTTTTCAATCTGCATACATGGGACTCCTTCCCATGCACCTCAAAGTCTTGTGGCTGCTCAATATAAACCTCCTCTTGAATGAAGCCATTGAGAAATGCGGTCTTCACATCCATCTGGTGGATCTTCCAACCCATCTCTGCTGCAATCGATTTGATGGAGTGAATAGATGTATAACGAGCTACGGGAGCGAAGGTCTCCTCATAGTCAACTCCCTCTACCTGTGAGAACCCTCTCGCCACAAATCGAGCGTTGAACTTCTCGATGTTGCCATCTGCAACATGCCTTATCTTGTAGATCCATCTAGAAGTAACAACTGATTTACCTTCAGGCCTCGATGTCAGGCCAGGAGTAACTCCAGTTTGGCAGAAAAACTGATTGATTTCATTCCATAGGTAACCCATTATTATATACAATAGGGAGTGATTGTTCAATTCATCTCCTGATGACTGTTCACCTTCCCAGTTTATTTTATTTACATAAAATTCCCAATCATGAAGATTAGGTGTCAACATTCCCCCCCTTAATCTGAAGGGATGTTGGTGAGTCCAAGCATCATTCTGAATCGTTCAAGCTTTTCCCTTCCAAGTGCTTTGGTGAAAATGTCTGCAATTTGCTCATTTGTGGAACAATGATGGAGATGGATTGTTTTGGCCTCAACATGATGTCGAATCAGATGAT
>APFE030232111.1:35547-80896 GCA_000404065.3 Pinus taeda | reverse complement strand
CCACATTTCATATGGAGTCTTGTTTCTTATAGCATTAGATGGACATCTATTCTTTATATATGCAGCACATAGAACAGCATCAGCCCAAAACATTATCTTTACATTTTGAAGAAGAGCATGGATCGTACCATATTTAAGATTGTCCTATTCATTCTTTCAGCTACACCATTCTGTTGGGGATTATAAGGCACAATTGTTTGATGTTTGATCCCATGTTGGCGAAGATAGTTTTCAATTTCATTTGATGTGTATTCTTTTCCATTATCAGTGCGAATAGACCCAATATGAGATTGTGCATCATTTTCAATCCATTTATGAAAATCCTTGAATGTTTGAAAAGCATCAAATTTGTTCTTCAATAAATAAACCAACCAACACATTCTGGTGTAGTCATCAATAAACGTCATGATATATTTATTTCCATTTGTAGAAGAAACAAGCATTGGACCACATAAATCTGAATGAATGAGTTTAAGTTTCCTATGTGCTCTTGAATGTGAATCATGAAAAGACTGTCTGCTATGCTTTCCTAGAATGCAAGCATCACATTGTTTAAGTTTTCTAGGAATTGTAGGCAAACCAGCAACACCATTTTTCTTCAATAAGCGGAGACTATCATAGTTCAAATGTCCAAATCTAGCATGCCATAATAAACTTGATGGAAGTGTACCTTCTTCACGATGAGAACTGTATGAGAAATTTTGTGCATGAGCAGATGTTCCTTGCAGTTTGAGAAGCCTTTCTTCTTCTATACCCCTCATGACAAGTGAGTGATCAGATGCTTTTCTTACCTCAAGCTTGCCATCAAACATATGAATGGAGTTACCTTGCTAGCGAATGTGGACCAAGGACAGCAAGTTTCTCTTGAGCTGTGGGAGATATAGAACATGATCTAGAAGAAAGTCTGGAAAACCAGGCAGTTTAAGCCTGATTGTGCCAAGCCCTGGTGGCTTGATATTTAACTGATCTGCAAAGTATACTGCTCCATCAACATTGTCAGTGAAATCTTCAAGAAAAAAAATTTCTATGAGTCATATGACAAGTTGCTCCTGAATCAAGCAACCAATCATTTTTCCAGGAAACAAGTGAAGCATTAAACAAATCTTCATTTACTCCAATGTTACATTGTGCCTCAACATAGTGAGCGGATTCGGGTGCTTTACCTTTATCTGTATCATCAGTTTTACCTTTCTGTTGGTTTCTTCTCTGCTCAATTTTGTCCCATGGTAGCTTGCATGTGGATGCATCATGTGATCCATTTCTTTTGCAGCGAATACAGTGCAAATCTGCGTTTTCTCCTTGAGAATGTTTGCCCCCCCTGCCTCTGAAATATCTTCCTCTTCTTCTTCGTCCACCTCTTCCTCTTGTAGAGTCTTGAGCAGGATGTTTTTCTTTATGAGCAAGGCACACAGTCTCTTCAGAAGACTCAGGGATTGTCTTCTTTCCAAAAGCTTTTTCTCTTTTAGCAAACTTTTTCACAAGAAAGTCAAAGGTCACATCTTTGAAATTTCCATTTGCTTGCAAAGACTCAAGATAATTGGAGTAAGTAGGATAAAGTGCCTTGAGAAAAGCGACAAGAGGAATATCCAATTCAACCTTAGTGGACTTGATATCATGCATTATAGACTTTATTTCAGATGCAAGAGCAAGAGGATCATTATTTTGCAGTTCAAGAGTGAAGAGTTTAATCATGAGTTGGACGACTTCCAGTGCAGAATGTGAGTCATAAAGTTCTTTCAGCTTTTGTAAAGCTTCAAAGACAGTTGAATATGATGAAATATGGCGAGTCACCTCTTTATTTACAGATGCTGCAATCAATGCATAAGCTTTGCTGTTCTTGTTTTCCCAAATGGCGAGCTCTTTGTTTGAGGTAGGCTTTTCTGGGTCACTGTCTCCTTCTCCAACACACACTCCTTTCCACAACTCATTGAAGATGAGGGTGTGTTGTATCATCCGGGACCAATCAAGATAGTTCTCCTTGCCAGTGAGAACTATTCCTACCATAGAGATGATTGAATGCATTCTGTAAAAAAAAAACTTCTGCTGATATACAGTGAAATTGTACTCAAAAGGGCAAAAATACTTTCTGCACTATGTTTTCTTCAAATCCCTCCAATGCTTATAAAAAATCCTCATATAATATATCCAACATATAACTGGACCATTCTATAAACACAGCCAATAAAACAGTGTTAACTTTCCACAGTGTACGGTATTTCAACAAGCTCACAGCAGTGCATATTCCATATATACACCCCTTCAATGCATTCAACAATGAGCCCCTTCAACAATGAGAGCAGGTGCAAGAGCGGATTGGTATGGAGAAAGCAGTTTCAAGATTTATGAATGGTGAACGAAATGCAGGTTGCATAACCTCTCACGCAACTGGAATTAATTTGTCGAAACTGGCATTGATCCATTTGTACACGACATAATGAAAATTTTCGAGGTCCATCCAGCGTTCAACATTGGGTTCGATGAAGCCGAGTATAACACTCACAACAAAAGGTATGGAGAAACGAATTTACTGATATTGCAAGTTGAGTGGCAGCGACAGCTTTGATACCTTCATATGGACGTAGCACAGCATGGGAGGTGTAGTTTACCGCACCATCATTTGCAATGCAGTGCAAAATACCACACGATACCACGGTGTTGTAGAAGGCAGCGACAGTGTATCACCTGCGTTCAATGTGGATTTGAATGTGTATGAGCCAAGCGTTCACCATGGAGGAGGCTGAGGGTGCTGTAGAAGGCAGCGATCAACAAGGAGAAGCGTTGAAGGCAGTGATATACAACAATGACGTTTACCATTACTCAAAACTGCCAGAATTCAACATTCACCAATCATGTTCAATGCACCACTAAGTGTTGAACGCAGAGAATATAAAACGCATAAATAATTCAACAGTCTATCCGAACGCACAAATGGATAGTTCAAAAAAAAATTGTAACACACTGAGGGTAGATAGAGGATGTAGCGCAAAAATTTGGGACAATATTACAAAGATTTTACAGAGATGACAGTCTAGAAAAATGTAGAATAGAGGCAGGAAGGAGTTACATGACAAAAGAAAACTAAAAATAGGGTTGGCTCTGATACCATGTCAGGCCAAGAGTAACTCCAGTTTGGCAGAAAAACTGATTGATTTCATTCCATAGGTAACCCATTATTATATACAATAGGGAGTGATTGTTCAGTTCATCTCCTGATGACTGTTCACCTTCCCAATTTATTTTATTTACATAAAATTCCCAATCATGAAGATTAGGTGTCAACACTCAACACTACCTCCCAAACATCGTTCTTCATAATAGAAGAATACTCCTCCATCATGGCCTCTCTCCAGACTTGTTGGCTGGTTGCCTCCTCATAACTAGAAGGCTCAGAGTCAACAATGCTTGCTACCAATGCCATGTAACTACAAAACCGCTCAGGTTGTTTACTCTCTCTAACCTGTCTCTTTGGCCCAGCAATTGATGTGGCATTACGCAAGGTATCTTGAAGCCACATGGGCTTCCTCTTCCTTGAGCGTACTTCTCCCACCGGAGTGAAAGAATCCTCATCATCAGCAGAAGCCTGAATCTGTGCCTATAGATGCTAAAGTACCATGCGAACTGTCCATTAGTGGACTACCCTGTGAACTGCTCTACGGATTGCCCTGCATGTTGCGTGAAGAACCACCCACTAGATTTTGAGAGCCACTGCTCACCGATGGACTTGACATTGTAATCGATGTACCTCTTGATCTTTGACCATTGGATCCCTGTGACTGACTCAATTGCTCCTGAGGGTCTAGTGACTCTGGATACTCTAACTCCTGTGACCTCCTGAAAGCTCTCTCCTCCTCGAGCTTCACATCCTGCCTGACAACCACTTTCCTTTGCACAGAAATATAAATCCGTTAAGCTTTCGAGGTCTTGCTATAACCCACAAAGATGCCATTATCTGCAGTGGGCTCTAGCTTGGTCCTGTTCTCCTTGGGGACAAAGGAATATGTAAGGTACCCAAAGATACGAAAGTGCCCAACATCAGGCTTCTTCCCAGACCTCTGGAGTCACATTCCCCAAGGCATGATGTGGGCTCCTGTTCTGCAAGTACACATTAGTGTTGCAGGCCTTTGCCCACAAAAATAAAGGTAACCCTTGATCATGAACCATGGCTTTGACAACCCTTGCAATGGATCTGTTCTTCCTCTCTACAACCCCATTCAGTTGGGGGTTGTAAGGAACTGTGAACTCCCTCCTAATGCTTGCCTCAGCACAAAAATCAACAAACTCACCAAGGGTATACTCCCCTCCATTGTCTGACCTGAGGACCTTCATCTTCCTACATGTCTGGTTCTCCACAAGAGCTTTGAACTCTTGAAACTGCTTGAAGACCTCACTCTTGGTCTTCAAGAAATAAATCCAGGTCTTCCTAGAGTGGTCATCAATGAATAAAACATGGTACTCATAGCCACTCAAGGATACATGAGACATTCGACCACTCACATCGGTATGAATCAAGTCAAGGATCTCGGTCGCTCTGCTGTCACTGCTGGGAAAAGGGGATCTGGCAAACTTCGCCATAGCAATTCCTATGCATACATCAAGGTGATCAGAACTGAAATCTGGCACACCAATGGTGATCTCCCGCAATGTACTCAAGGCCCCATGATACATGTGCCCCATCCTGCGGTGCCAAATCTCACACAACTCTGAACTGCTAGATCTGCTGTCGGTCCTGTCTCGGGTGTTGCTACTCAATGCCATCAGGGGCTAGAATGAGTACTTGTACACCTTGGCGTGGCGCACACCAATCTCTCTAGCTGAAGAAGATGGAGTTCCCTTAGGATATATAAGCACCTGCCCTCTCTCGAACAACACATCATACCCTCTGTCCTCAAGTGTTGAGACGAATATTAGGTTCTTCTTCATTCTAGGCACATATAGAACATCTGACACTTTCAAGGGAGGTTTGGGTCCTCTATCAAATGTCAATGTCCCCACATCCACTGCTCTAACAATGCTGTCATCACCAAGTACTACCTTCATATCAGTACACCCTCTGAAAGCTTTGAGAAGTACTCTCTGACTCCTGTCATGTGGCGGGAAGCGCCATTGTCAACATACCAAATGCTAGAAGATGCTCTGCTAGTAGCAGGGAATGCACACTCCCTCTGAACTTGTATGGTAGGTGATCCTACACTAGTGGCCTCACAAGCTCTGAACCCAAACTCCCGATCAAAGCTATCTTAGAAGCTGTCTATCTCTACGGAAGCTGCCATGGGTTTGCCTTTCTCTTTCTTGTTCTTCTTCTTCGGACACACAACAACATAGTGTCCCATCTTTTGACAATTCCAACATTTGACTTTGGAATAGTCCTTTTCCTTGTTCTGCTGCTTGTCTTTACCTTTGCCTTTGCCTCCATTTTTGAAAGCTTGCTTCTTTGCTTTGCCCTTCTTGCCTCTTGCTAACAATGCCACATTGTCATCCTCCTCCACTTGTTTGGTTGCCCCAAGATGGTTTTTTCTGATCTCATTTTGAATGCAATCATCCCACAACCTCTCCCAATCAGGAATGTTTTCCCGTGCAACAATGCCATCCACAAAATTCTACCAAGTCTCAGGAAGACCATTCAAAGCAATCCTCACCAACTTAGTGGGTGCAATGGTCTCACCTACAACTGCCAACTCATCTTTCACTGAAGTGATCTTTGTGAGGTACGCTGTAGCACTGTCAGTCTTAACCTTTTTAATGGCCTTCAGTTTCTCCTTTAGGACCATTTTTCTGTTTTTTTGATCTCTAGTAAAGACTGGTCAAGGCTGTCCACATCTCATGTGCATAAGTTTTTCCTCTCACATGAGGAATGACATGGTCTTTCATTCCTTCCAAAATCAATATTTTTGCCTTAACATTCTTCTTGTTAAACTCTGCCAATTGTACAAGGTCAGCAGGTACTATCACTGGGTTTTGTGTGGTATTTACCATAATGCCTCGGACTTCTGCTTCCTCAAAGATGCTCCGGATTCTCTCCTTCCATGCACTGTAGTTGTTCTGCCCATCCAATCTCTTTTCAACTCTCAAACCCAAAGACATGTTTCACTGTCCTACCAAACTGAAATTTTCAAATTTGTGGTAAAGGTTTATGTTTTCTGTGTAAAAATTAGCTTGCTGTAATTTTCACTTTGCTGTCCCAAACTGCACTTTTCAGCCAACCAAGCTCTGATACCATGAAGAAATTTCAACCCCCACTTCGGTTATCAGTTTCCTTATTAGTCCATGTATTTAGTTCTAAATCCAAGCTTGATAAAAATTCGAAAATCTGGAAATGACAATATTTTTCTGAAAACACAAATTTAGAGATTTCACAACTGCTGAAATTGCATAAATAAAACACAACAAAATTAAGACAGCGACACAGAAATTAACACTGTGATTTTTGGTCAATGTGACCCTGGAAAAACCCCCTACAACTCTTGGGAAAAACCAGTTTGAGAGCTCTTCTTTATTCCTTAAAAATGCTTTTACAAAGAAACTGAAATACACAGTAAAAAGTCCAGCAACCACAAATTACATCTTATCTCGATTTTCGTGCTTGAACTCCATCTCGAAAATCGTGCCAACCAGCGAATAGCCAAAACATAAAATTTTCCAGCAATAAAACAACATTAAATGTTGTACGAACTGTCTCGAAAAACATGCCCAAAACTTGCTGTATGGACTATATGGATTTCAACAGTACGACTGCCTTGAAATTTGTGCCCATGTTGCTGTCCCTTTTCCTCAATTTCTGTGTTATCCCTCTTTCTCGATATATGTGCCTTTCTCTTGTTGTACGGTTTTGCCTTGGAATGCGCTTCTTGTTGCTCTCATTCACTTCGTCATTGCTCATAAATTTTTTCCTTGCTCTCCCCTCTTTCTTTCAAATGCTCATGAAAAAATGAATGATCTTTTCTTCTTTTCTTCTTCTTTTACTCTCTAAATGACCTCTGGAGTTACCCTTAGATCTAATGGCTGAGATTCATTTAGATCTAGGGATGAGAATAAATGTGCCTTTAATTTTCACTTTCTATTTTTTAACTCACCCACTTAAATAAAGACCCACTTCGCCTTTTATTTCCATAGTCATTTTTTGACTTTCTAATTCTTCATTGACTTTAATAAAGTCAACTTTAAATTATAATGTAACTTTAACACTTATAAAGTCACTTTTAAATTAGAATGTAACTTTACCACTTACAAAGTCATTTTTAAATTAAATTGACTTTACCACTTATAAAGTCACTTTAGGAGAAAAGTACAAATAAATTTGGACACTTTTCCCTAGGCCAAAGATCAAAGCCTTAGGGAACCACTTGTCTTTTGGTACCCAAATTTTAACATCAAATCCTTGAGGTTGCTCTATGTACACCTCTTTCTCAATTACTGCATTGAGGAAAGCAATCTTTACATCCCTCTGGTGTAGTTACCATCCCATAGAAACAACAAATGAAATGATGGATCTAATGGAGGTGTACTTGGCAATTGGAGCAAAAGTCTCATCATAGTCTCCTCCCTCTTTCTAGGAGAATCCCCTAGCCATGAACCATGCCTTGTATTTGTCAAAACTCCCATCTGCAACATGCTTAATCTTTATATGATCTTTTGGTCTCTACACCGCCCTCTATTTAAGCCTGTGCCATGATCTACATCTTCATCTGGCCCTGATGATGAACCACACTCGCTGGTTCGAAACCGTCAACAAAATTTTCTCTTATGTGATTTCTACCGAAAAGACCCTTCTTAATGTAATATGGATCACAGAAGCCTGAATCAGAAAATGCTTAATCTTGTAAATCCATTTGGAAGTCACCACTGACTTCCCTTTAGGCCTTGGCACAGTTTCCCAAACATCATTCTTCATGATTGATTGGTACTCATTATTCATTGCTTCCTTCCACACTTGCTGACTAACTACTTCTTCATACGTGGAAGGTTCTTCGTCAATGACTTTTGTCATGAGAGCTGCAGAGTTGGAGAACCTTTTAGGTTTCTTCACCTCTCTAGATATGCCATTAGGAGCTGCATGTCCTTTTGCCTCTTCCAATGTGGATCTAAGCCATGCTAGTCTCTTCTTGATCTTTGGAACTATGATTGGTTCTGCTGGATCTTGAGGCTCTTTTGGCCTTCTGGTACATTCTATAGAAATTGAGTGCTCCTCCCTTGAGGCCTCTTGCTTTACTCCATCCAAGGAAACTATGGAGATTTCCTTAGATTTCCCATATGCCACTTTCTCATCGAAGGTGACATCCCGACCGACCTCAATCCGTCGTTGCTCTAGAATTCACTATATCCAACAAATATGCCTTTCTTTGTTGAAGGCTCAAGCTTGTTCCTCTTATCCTTAGGAACATGGATACATACAGGACAACCAAAGATTCTCATGCACCTGACCTCTAGCTTCCTTTTAGAGAAGGCTTCTTCAAGAGTCATACCTTCAAGAATTCTATGAGGACTTCGATTTTGAATGTACACATGTTAATTTTAGTTAACAATGCTATGTTCTATGTTTAACACAATTACTTCAATGTTCCTTTAGCAACCCAATGAGAATTTCCAATAGCAATCACATTAACCATAAATCACGTTGACAGTAACTTTAGATAGAACATGAACAATAAAAGCAGAAGAGAAGCCAAGACAAGAGAACACCAGATTTGGCGGTTGCTAGTGAAAAACGCTAAGATGGGAAAAACCCTTTGATCAATTCTTCGTATTATTATATCAAATGTTCAATAGAGAGAGAGAGAGTACAATAAAGTCAAAATTGACTTGCCAAATGACGATTAAAGCAACCCTGTCAAATCTAAAACTTTCTGCAGTAGTCAACAACCCTAACTAGAAAGTCAATGCTAGTAAAAGCAACAACAAAATGTCCTCAAAGAAGCTCGGTCATTCCCAGTCAAACTCGACCTGATAAGGTGGTCAAAGTCAACCCAAAACAGTCTTGAAAATAACGATCAAGCTTGGTCAAACTTTGCAGTCAGGCCTGCTCTAAACCCTGTAATGTCTGCGATCAAAGTCAATAAAATGCGTTGGTTCTTGTGCCAATAGATGCAGCTTGCCAAAAATGAAATTCAGGCACAAAAACTACAGTCAAAGGAGGTAAAACCACCCCTGGTCAACGCTAGTCAAACCCGCAACAATCTCTGAAATTTCGGCCTGGTGATTTGTCTTGCAATTTGTCCTTTTGTTGCCACACGTGTGAGGAAAAGAGATTCCCAATAAGCTGTACGAACCAATCTGATGATGAGAGAGTAGAATGTGTGAGTGAGTGAGGTGCCAAATTAGGATGGGGGTCTCTTATATTTATACAAATCGTTGAGGGTCAAGGGACACGTCCATTGGGCTTCATGAGCCTACATGATGATGTGGCCAACCTTGATAATTTACACATGTGGGCATAAATTCAAAAACACATTTTTGCTTGTCCAAATTTGATGATCTTTAGGTTGATTTTGGTCCTCGTGAAAAGAGTAATTCAATGGAATCTTCATCTCCATTAAATGAGCTGTCCAAAGTGGAATTTAGTCCTAGTTGCCAATTTTAACAACATAACTGTCCATGATGCTTCACCCCATAAGAACAATGACAAGTCCAAATCATGCATCATGGCCTTGATAGATTCTTTAATGGACCTATTCTTTCGTTCTGCTACACCAAATTGTTGTGCATTATAGGGGACAATTAACTCCCACTTAATCCCCGCTGGCTTGTAGAAAGCAACTAGCTCCTTTGAGGTGCATTCTCCTCCATTGTCAGATCTTAGTATTTTGATCTTTCTACTTGTCAAGTTTCCGACTTTAGCTTTGAATTCCTAGAACTTGTCGAATACTTCATCTTTTGTCTTCAAGAGATATATCCATGTCTTACGGGAGAAGTCATCAATAAATGTCACATAGTACAATGAACCACCAAGCAATTTTACTGGCATTGAAGCACATACATCAGAATGAATCAAGTCCAAGGCTTCCTTAGATTTGTTGTCACTATTTGGAAATGGTTTCTTGATGTTCTTTCCAAGAGCACAACCTTTGCATACACCATCATTCTTAATTTGTAGTTTAGGAGCCCTTGATACGACTTAATTCAGGCAATGCTCTAAAATGAAGATGTCCATACCTTTGGTGCCATAACTCACTTGGATCTATTTCGTCATATACTAGTGCTTGATCTAGTTGACTTACAAGTCTAGATAGTCTTCCATCATGAATCCCAATGACCCTAGCATCATCTATAGTAGAGCCCTTTGACCAAACAAGTACTTTGCCATCCACAAAAGCAACCCTATCTCCTTTATCTTCTAAACAAGAAACAAAGATAAGATTCTTTTTCAAACCTGGTACATAAAGGACATCGCTGAGATGCATGTTGTTACCAAATTCTAGCTCTATGGAAGCCTTTCCAACTCCTTTGACTTCATAGCTATTATTGTCTCCTAATTCAACCCTTTGAGACAACTTCTTTTCTGTCATGCTTGAAAGATTCCCATGTTCTCTAGTCAAATGTCCCTTGATGTTGCACTATCTACTAGCCACATGTCATCATCATCTACAAGGGAACCTATCAAAGTGGAATAGTAGAAGAAATCCTTTTCACCTTTGGTCTTTGTTGGCTTTTCATCTTACTCAATTTCTGCTACAAAAGCATGTTGTTTCCCTTTTCTTTTCTTGTTAGCCATATTAGGACAATCTATCTTGAAATGTCCATATTCCTGAAAACCATAACATTGTATCTTTGATAAGTCTTTCTTCTTCTTAGAGGAAGAAGATCCCTTTCTTGACTTTTTGTGTTGAGGTCCAAATTTCTTCTTTCCCTTCTTCTTGAAACGAGTTGCAAGGGCTTGAACATCCTCATCTTGCCGATCTCTAGTCATTAATCTTGCTTCTTCTTGAGCACATGACGTCCATAGTTGTTCAAATGTAGGAGCTTCCTTCCAACTTCTTATACCTACTACAAAGGCATCCCATGATCTAGGAAGACCATTGAGTGCTGTAATCACTAGTTCTTGATTAGGGATGGATTCTCCAATTGCTTGGATCTGATCTCTTATTTGAGAAATCCTTGCAAAGTAAGAAGCCACAGTGTCGTCATTAGTCATCCTTGTACTTCAGAGTTCATTCTTCAAGCTCATTAATTGACCAAAATTCTTGATAGTGTAGAGATTCATTAGGGTATCATACATCTTCTTTGAGGTATCAAGTTTTGAAATGTAGGGAACCAAATGATCCCTAATGGAGTCTACTATGATGCTCATAGCATTGATGTCATCTTCCTTGGACTTCGATTTTCCTGCATCATCTTCCCGTTCAATAACTTTCCTTGTAACAATACCCAAAACCTTGTTCTTGGCAATAAGAATGTCTATTCTAACTTTTCAAAATCTGAAGTTTGATGCTCGCTCTAGTTTGTTTTCAGATTCCATAGATGTAGCCATCGAAACCACTCTACAAGAAGAACTTGAATAAAATGCTTTCGAGGGTTTTGTCAAAGTGATCCCAATGTTCCTTTCTTCCTTCACCAAGGCTCTGACACCATGTTGATTTTCTTTGTGCAATTAGGGTTAGCACAATATTTTTGAAATTCTGATAATTACTTTTAATGAAGATCTTCTTTTAGCTTATTCCAATATATCATTCAACAATTATATTTCATAAATTCAACCATAAAGAGCAGTAGAAAAGTAAAGATCACAATGCACAAGAGAAGACAAGATTTACCTGGGGAAAACCCACTACGGGGAAAAAGCCAACAACCTTTTCAATAGAGAAATTCTTTTTGTTCAATGAGAAACACACCTAGACCTATGGTCAAATTTGGTCTTCCCCCCCAAGTCAAGTCACCCAATCTGATCTTGCACTCTGCTTTTGATCTTGCACTTCAGAAATTCGGCCTTCCTGCAATAGCTCGTTGCCCCAAAATTTCGGCCCTGCAACAATTGCCCCAGCAACCCAGAAATTTCGGCCCACCTGCAACAATTACCTTAGAAAAATGCGAACCACAAAGAGAGAGATTCCTTCACACGTGCGAGTTGCTAGAGAGAGAGGAGAGAGAAAACTCAGCCTTTTTTTTGTCCTTCTTGTCCTTCTCTCACTTGCCCAGAAACTGTCTTGTGTGAGAATGCGAATTGCCAAATGGAGGAACTCGAGCTGCCTTTATATAGTAGTCTGTCTAGGTAGGGTGAATGGATGTGTCTCTCGGCCAGGGCTGACTTGACTTGGAGGGAAGCTGGCTTGTCACTTTTGGAGCCAGTATTTTCATTTCAAAAATTCAAATTGACATCTTTTAAAAGTCGGAATGGGACTTTGATTCAAAATAATTTTTCTTTTGACTCTAACATTTATAAATATGCTTTACAATGAAAAATACAATTACATCAAGTGACTGAATGCACATTATGAAAACTGACCATAGTTACAAATTCAACAAGGAGTACTGCACTGCTGTTTTGGAATCAGATCTGTGGGCACCCATCAGTTTGCTGACTTCTGGAAGGGACACAGATTCAACTGAATTAGTAGTCTGTTTGTAGCAGGAGCTAGAAATATATGCTTCCTAAGACCAAGACTCAGCAATAAGACTTTTCATTAGGCATTCAACATATTTTCTTCAAGCCCTTCTTGCTGTGCTATGCTTAGGTCTAATCACCTTCAGAAAATCAATTCCAGCAGTCATGAGGATATTTTGTTTGTTTTCCCAGTCCATTACCAGCCTATGTGATACACTTGGGTTTAACATGGGAATGGTTTGTAAATGGAATCTCTGCACTAAAGTAATGATAAACAGCAGATAGAAGTCATATAGACTCACTTTATAAGCAGTGGGTTGGACAAATCATTGATCACTTGTCCTCCGGGACTTTATTTCAATGTATATGCCTGAGTCTGCTGAGTTTTGGAGCAGATGATTTATAGAAGTGGTAAGGCTGTTTGAATCTCGTCTTCATGTACACACTTTAAAAATTGAAAAACAACAATCTGGCACGCTTCAGTGTCATCCATACCCAGATGACTTTTCAGATCCCCAAAGGCCTTATCATTGTCGTGTCTTATTGGGCTTGCAGTGTAAACAAGGTATGCCTATCCAAGAAGGAGAACAGTTTGACATAAGGGTAACTGTGGATAAATTCAGCCATTCTGTCAAAATGTACACACTATGGAAACTGGGGCATGGAGTAAACATGAAGAGATCAGTGGCACCATTGATTTCCATTGCTTCTTGGATGTGATGAAACGAAACTTGAAGGGAGGGTAGCTTCCATGTTCATCTCAGGGATGCCTTCAAAGCCCTCGACAAGGTTAGCACTGGCAAGATTTCTGCCAGCGAACTTTGGGATATTCTTACCAGCGTCAGGGAAAAGTTGGAGCCATCAGAATTTGATGAGTGGATTTGAGAAATTAAGGTTGTTTATGACAGAAACATCTCCTATGAAGATTTTATCACATTTTCGTTGCAGGGTTCTTTTGACGACTTGGGTTCAAATGTTGAAGATTGATGAACCTGTATACCTCTTCTTCCGGGCAACGACGCGTTGGTGTGAATTGGTTCATCACCAGTTTTGGGTTCGATGGCCAGAGGCTCGAGCGGCGAGCCCCAACCGAAGTCCACAATGGTATGGTCAAGCTAGCAAGTGGGTAGCCGTTATTGTTGGTGGGACCTTGTCAAAGGAGCGGGTCAACTGAATATTTAAAGGAGGATTATTCAAACTAGAAATTCCACTCGGGGGATTGACCCACTCTGTGGGTGTTTTATTATCTTTATTCTACCTGTGACAAAGCTATGTTCCTTTTTAATATTAATTAATGTTTATGCCATAATTTTTTAGCTTCTAGAAGTACGACTAGCTCTATCTTTTTCAATGTTAGATCTAGAATCTCCATGTAAATAATATTATGTTAATGTAAATGAAGTCCTTACCTCCTCTATATAAAGGAAGGAGTTCCTCATTTGTAAGTAATGGTTGGATAGTGGGAGTATTCCTCTCACTGGGGTTTAATGAAAATATTTCTATTGAAGTTTCAGATTTATTATGTGATGTATGTTTCGTTTCAACTTAGAAGGCTTTTTTTTCTTGTTTCTATTTGCAGTATTTTAACGGGTTTAAATTTGTAAGTGATTCAAAATCACCACAAGCCTTAGTGAGATCGATCCACTGAGGGGAAACATTGTCATGTGGAAGGGGGTGTTAAAGAAATAGGTCTTCATGTCCCCTTTGTTGGTGTGAAGTAGTCATTGAACCTCTCTAGATAGATCTTCGTGGGGGTTTCCTCAGTAAATGCTTGGCTTGTTTCATGCCATAGTCAATCCTTGGCCTGAGGGCAATCCTATTGAGGAATCCTCTCAAGTGGGTTTTTGACATTGCAAGCTTACCTTGATTGGTGAGAAACTACCCATCCTTAGATGCTAGTATTTCTCCCTCAATCTGTTATTTCTGGGTAACCAACCTGAGGGTCATTCTACTTGATATCCTCTTGTTGTTAACATTCCCTTGACTCCATCACCCTTGAATATTGGCACCGATCTTCACATCCCTCCATCACCCTTGAATATTAGCACCGATCTTCACATCCCTCCGTTACCGCTATTTCCCTTTTTCTTTAAAAACTTATTCAATCATTGAGGTTACTTGTGGTATCACCTTGCTCCTTCTTGTTTATGCCTTAGTGATCTTTAGGGGAGTCCCCCTCGAAGCCAGAGGAGAGCTGGCCTAAAGAGGGAAGGTGGGTCGCTGAGGTGACAGTGGGTGACCTATCGAGGTTCCACTTGGATTGTACAGTGTGGGTTGGAGCTTTCATCATTGTAATGTACAATTTAAGAGGAAACAGGCCTCTCAAGAACAAAACCTCCATGATTAAGAACTTTGTTTTGGATTCTTCCGGAATCCATAGTGTGCCAAGCTAATCTTTGGCAACCTCAAACACTCACATTATGCTTGGAAAAGGTGGTTAAGAAAGGCTGGAGTCTTGTTCTGAGAGGTACAAGTGTGTCAATCTTACCTTTTCTGCTCAGATTTCATACTGTCCATACTGTTTATACAGTTTTTAGTATATTTTGTAGGTGACCACATGTTGGTATCTCCCAGAATGTGGGTGCCTGCATTTTGCTTCAAGGCAAGGCATGATCTTAACTTTCTTGCGAGGATGATTGCAGCTTTGGGATTGAAACATCAAGTTTCAAATCAAATGAAACAGTGTCCACTTTGCTTCAATTTTGACTGTATATGCATAATGTCAAGGTGTGAGCATATTGTCAAAACATGTACAACTTGCACATAACATGCATGGCTCAAGAGGTCTAAAAATCATATTTGTAACGGCAAGGAGGGTATGAAATGGTGTGTATCTAGCTCAAGATGTGATCTGGTATAAGGATGACCAAATTGGTGTTATAACACTATGGGTCCAGATGGGTTCATGATGAGAGCTGGCTGGTTCAGTACAGAAAGTGCAAGGGTTGAACTGTCTGAATTGGGTGGTTCTTTTTCTGGTTCAGCTGTAACAACAGTGGTCTCGTAGGTTACAACTTACAATGGATAGATATATCATATAAGAGTTACAATGGAAAGACATAAGGATTCTATTTTGGAAGGATGTAGATTTTGTTTTTTGGATTAAATTCTGCCATACTTTTCTTTCCTTGTGCCATTTGAAACTCTGAAGTGGTATTAAAGATAGCCATGTCAATCTAGGACAGGAGCTTAAAAATAGTACCTTGTGTTTCTGGAGCTAAACTTTTGCTAAAGATAGCAGATTTGAGTGAGTTGTATTAGAGAGTAGACTTAGAGAGCTTTCCTTACATGTATGATTGTAGATATGGTTGAGCTAAATTAAAGAAGTTACATTCCATGGATTTTCAGCATCTGAAAAAGTCCTAGATCAAAGCCAAAATCAGCAGGTTATATTGTTGAAGGCATATATATTTATGATTACCATAAGTTTTAGTCTGACCTATTACACCATAAAGTAGAATTGGTATTAAAGATAGCCATGTCAATCTAGGACAGGAGCTTAAAAATAGTACCTTGTGTTTCTGGAGCTAAACTTTTGCTAAAGATAGCAGATTTGAGTGAGTTGTATTAGAGAGTAGACTTAGAGAGCTTTCCTTACATGTATGATTGTAGATATGGTTGAGCTAAATCAAAGAAGTTACATTCCATGGATTTTCAGCATCTGAAAAAGTCCTAGATCAAAGCCAAAATCAGCAGGTTATATTGTTGAAGGCATATATATTTATGATTACCATAAATTTTAGTCTGACCTATTACACCATAAAGTAGAATTCAAGAGCTTCCCAACTGTATATGAGACACCATACCTCTGACTAGAACTGAAAACATAACAGTCCAAACAATTTAAGCTTCAAAACTATTCAAATTGAGGTTCAAAAAACAACAGTTTCACTGTAATGAGTGTACCTTTTTACTGCTAAAAACAAATTCAGTGGGACTGGCATCAGAACTAATCCAAACCAATGTTCCACCAAGTTTCGAGGATGGGCGATGCAGGAACAGGGAGACGCATAGGAAGAACGTGTGGGAGCACTACAAATTTTAGGGAAATTCAGGGGGGACAGGGGGATGTCGTGGTATATTATAAACATGATTTAAATTCAAATTCAATAATACATTGATTCATACATCATAAATGATTGAATGAAATAGAAAATAAAATATTGTATACATTGATCTAAATTCGTCATTCATCGTTCTGAATATACATTGATTTAAATTCATCTTTTATTATTCTAGAATTTACATTGATTAAATTCATCATTCATTATTCTAGAATCTGATTATTGCTAAGCAAAATAGTAGATACTAAAGTCTGAAGACTAGAATAGTAAATTGAAATTACTCAAACTAAAAAATAGTAAAAAGTGATGAGTCAAAGACTTGGTTCGAGGTCATCAGTATCTAGAGTAAAAAATCAAAGGTTAAAACTGAAAATGAACAATCGACAATGAACCAATGTTATCAAAACCAGACCTATCATTGAATCAGTGGACCCCAAAACTGGGAACCGTGAAAAAATCAGACCAAAAAAGTATACAACCAAAATATACATAATGATCCAAATTTTGAAAAAAAAACATAGATATTCGTGTGCATCCATATGAATTCAAAATTTCAAACCATTATATACAAATATGCAAAGTTTCTCATTTATATGACAAGCTAAGTAGCCAGGCAGTCCAAATAGGGGTCGTGTTCTGTATTTCATGTGTTGGACACATGCCAAACACGTGTCAGACACTTTTCCTCAACATGTCTCGAAAATTGGACACAAGTCCCCCATGTGAGCAGCATTAAATCATGTTTTTGCCTTCTTTTCTTTGTCATTTCACTCAGCAAGTTGGAGCTGTGAGGCAATTTGTAGTGCAGTTGAGGGCTATTGTGGAGTGTTAGAAGGGACTCCAAGTGTTTGGGAAAGTGGATTTGTCCACCAATCTTTAAGTTTTTTTCCTACAATAGTCCATTGTCTTTCTCATTTCATAGAGATTATGGCTTGGCTCAATTATCAGGGGCAGCTGGTAAAGGTCAAAGGAAAGGGAGGAGTTTTGGCCATTTTGGAGAAAGGCAAATCAAGCTTCTTCAAAAGAGGTCAAGGATAGTGTTTTAGATGATGGTTGGTGGGAGAGGGTAGATCTTACCACTGATATTATGGAACCTATCATCTAATATATATATATATATATATAACATTTCCTATTGCTGGGGTGCCATCTCTTGTGTCGAACACATGTATTATAGGACCAAATGCAATCAATCTTTGAATAAAAAATACGTCAACAAAGAGGCTCTAGATGGCCTCTATAGTCTTAAAAATCATGCTACAATGAATACCTACGTATCATCAATTGGGATCCTCATCATCATTATCACACTCTAAGCATTAAATAAGATAGAAAAAGCTTAACATGTCAAATTGAGATTTTGTTTGAGTGATGGATACATTTTGACCAGGGTCACGATAGAGGAGTTCAACAATCAATGCCACCAACATTGAGGTACATAGAGGGCTTGGTGCTCTTGATTAAATGCTATTTCCATACCCTCATACATGATAGAATCCAATGGAAACGTTGCAATCCCCCAATCTTGAAATCCCGAACACTGTTAAGTTTGTTGGATTTTGAGTGGGATCTAAAATTCTATTTTCTCCATATGAAATCCATTAAGGTTGGAACCACTCTCAAACCTCTGAAACAATTTATGGTAATGTTAAAATTTTAAGTTATTTAGCGTTACCATTAACACATAGCATTAGTAGGGCTTTAAGGTTGAATATTAGGATTTCCCACCCATAAATTGTTGTTTTAGGCAAAATTCGGGGGGGACGCCCATCCCTTTTTGAGGAGGGGTGCCCACAAGCACCCATTTGGGGAAACACAAACATTTTCCCCTATGTTTCCCCGAGTTTCCCCAAAAGGGGGATGTGACGAAACATTTCCTTGAACGTTCCCCATTGCACACCAAACTTTGGGGATGCATTCCCTTGGAACATTGATCCATACAAGGGTAGAAAACAAGAGTTGGGGTTCTAGTGAGGACAACTTATAATTGACAAAACCAAATTCGATGGGACCAGAGCTTTTGTAAAGTGCATGTCCAGAGCTTCTTTTCAATACAATATTGTAGGTTTTTGGTGTAGAGCCAAAGGAGATACTCCCCGTTAAAGCTAATGCTTCATTCATAATGTAAGTCAAACACTAATCTCATTGGAATTTTCTTCATGGACAATGCCTCTTTATTGAGGTAGAACGAATACCAATTTATGATCACTAATTCTAAGGCCAGAATTGTGATATCTTAGTTTCGACCAATGAATTATAATATGTTAGTCATATATAATTCGAATGACGAGGTCAATGTGATGGGAGTCAAGACATGTGGGCTGATTTAAATGCTCCCATGTGTAAAAATTTAACTGCATTGTAAATATTCCTAGTGCAGAGCTTATGGCCAAGGTTTGACTAGCGAATGTGCTCGAGTCCCCACAGTGGGCTAGGATTATAGTATATTTTTATGTTTTCCATTGTGTGGTTTTGCTATGAAAAATAATGTATAAAAGGAATATATATCATGATATAAATCCACCAAAAAGGTTGCTTGAGAAGCAATAAGGGAACCATGATAACACAAGGGGGAGAGGAAAGGGAGTGCATAGGTGATTTGACTTGACACTTGTCCTTGAGAGTTGTAACACCCCTACTTGACCCCTGGATTGTAAATAATATGTACATGCAAAACTTAGCCTGGTGAGCCAGAAGTAGAACATATTAATTAGGTTGGTGAACCAATGATCTCTTTTGAGGTCGGTGTGCCCATGTGCATGTGCGTTTATATGTTTTGGGGCTGGTAAGCCTGTGTGCATTTGTTTCTTTACATGTTTTGAGGCTAGAAAGTCTGGTGTTGTAATATGATATCTCATTCATGTTAATAAACGCATTTGGGCTACAGACCGAATTAGACAAAAAGAGTATGGGGGGGCTAAGATTTCCATGGGTATAGAAGAAGGGGCTCATATAATTTAACAATCATTAAAGTGCAGATGCTTATAACAAAAGTCCATTTAGTGACTTTATGAAGTGCCAAGTGTTAGTGAAAAGACTTGCACATAAAAGGAAAGATGTTGGACTATGAAGCTACTGGAAATACAAAGAGGGGGTGAATCAATATTTCTCCAATTACTTAGTTTTAACTCCATAGGGCATTAATTTAGCATTAAAGCAAACATAAAATAGCAACACCATTCAAGGATGCACAACATCCAAGATAGTACACATGAGATTTTTAGGTGGAAACCCTTTCGGAGAGAAACCATCGAACACTTTTTAATACACTTGAAAAAATTTACATCAATTAGGAAGCTCCAACTTCCAAGATTTTCAGCATCAACTAAAGGAGGTTCCAACCTGAAGGAAGCTCCAACTTCCTGATTTGCCAACTCCAACTAGAAGGATGCTCCAATGCCTTGATTTACCATCTCCAATGCCCTGGTTTTATCAGCTCCGACTGAAAGGATTCTCCAACACTTTGCACAGGCTCCAACCTATGCTATCACCACCCTGCTGCCCTGAAGTGTTTTCAAGGTCCGACCTGAAGGAGATTCCAATCTCCCGCCTTGCACCAGCTGCACCAGCAACAACCACCCTACTGCCCTGAAGGTAAGATAATAAAATAAAATGGATAACTCTGCTACTACTCTCAATCAATGCACTACTCAACAACTGCTCCGATCACTGCCACTGTTGTAATTGCTGTCACTGTCACTGTCAATGTAGCTGCTACTGTTGTCCTCAACACTGTCACTTGTATGGAAACACTCACTGATGGATATACATGAAGATGCACATGAAGCTGTTGCTTGAACAAGTATGCCAAGCTGCTCTTGGCTCCACGCTGTTGCACAACTTCACAAGCTGTCACAAGATATATCGTTCAATGTGCTGCTTC
This sequence comes from Pinus taeda, assembly GCA_000404065.3. Lineage (NCBI taxonomy): Eukaryota > Viridiplantae > Streptophyta > Pinopsida > Pinales > Pinaceae > Pinus > Pinus taeda. Next base: position 60,417 of record APFE030232111.1, on the reverse strand, counting down.
ACCAACTGATCTGAAGGATGTTGACACCGTAGTCCAATGATGACACAGCCCTATATACCACAAATCAGACCTGTGACCTTATTCCAACTGTCTTTGCTGCCACCTTAAGAGGTACACTGTCATATACCTTATCACTGCTCAGTTGTTATCAAATGTAAAGCAATGTTCCTGCATGTGTAATGTTGGAAAACTCCCAACGCAATAAACATTAACATAATAGTGACAATATCAAGATAGCATACATACAAGTTCTCTGCATCCTTTGCATCATATCAGGTCAAACCCATGGAGCAATGTCATTACAATGATCGAATTCAAAAGGATATCTAATAAGAACCTTGCTGATGTATCCTTCAGATGTACTAGCTCCTGATGTATACTAGCTTCAGATGTCCAATAATGAGTCAATCTATTTCCAAACTGTCAACAACATAAATTGAACCATTTCACTGCTGCCCAGTCGATGCATATGAATGCTAGTTTGAACATATGATTTCCAGATTTATACCATGAACTGGTACAATGAAGATCTGCCCCTTTTAATCTATAATAAAATTGTATGTTTCGTAGCAGAGGTGTTTGAGTTCTGATCATAAAAAGGACATTGGACTTATCTGCTTACTTGATCACAGATCTGGTTACTCATTTGCTGTCAAGAGTATGAATGCTGCCTTTAAGTCTGCCTTACAACATTTCCAAGTATCAAGCAAAGCACCATTATCATATAAAAAGGATATCGAGGGTTTAGTGTTTTGGATCAAGCTTATGAAGAGACCCTTTACATACTTTTGAGCTGCAGAGAAAAAAGCCTTAAGTTTGGCCTAAAGAGACACTTATCCCAGCGAAGACACATAGGTATGTACTATGTACCCCAAGATACTTACCTTTTCTACGGCAAAGAAGGGTGAGAGACAATTCTGCAATTCAGCCCTAAGAGACCTTTTTACTCAGCAAAATTTTGCAACCCAAAACTCGCCCTAACTTTGCCTCTTCGGACCATAATCCAACAAAAGTTCTAAATTATATAGTGACAGAGATATCAAAGAAATCTAACCTATTCAATGGCCGAGAAGAGCCCTAACTGGGCTTGATATTACCTTCATAATTCAGTGGATTCTTCATCAATCAGCATCATACAACACTAAACAACCATACCTTATCCTGGCCTCAGTTACACTCCTATTGGAGCCGCAGATACACTTCTGTTCAGGGTAACAGATGAGACCTTATTTAGAGCTGAAGCAGGACTCAAGATTTGCTTAAATAAGCTCACAGATCCGCCCTTTTGACCAGTGAAGACATGTCGATAGTCACTGTTGAATTAAGTGTGTGTCCACAAGCTGAACATCAAATTATAAAGTTTTATTGCAATCGATTCATCTTATTCCAATTCAAATTAAATGACAGAGGATGCACTATTGGATGGAGAGGCTACGATGCTTGGTATTGCGTATATACTATATGGTATGCATATGATTCTTGGTGGCTGTGCTGTAACGTTTATATAAACTTTGTGTATAAATCACCATGAATGCGCTCCCATCGTAGTAGCTCATGTCTGTAATATTGCATGGAATTTTGACTGGTGCCCAAGTCACGAGTACTGTGCTTGCATCCTCACACAGATATATCTTCAATTTGCAATATATACCTGATGTGCGCTCTTACATACTTTGCGCCCTTGTATCCAGAGTTGAACCAACGATGTAAATAATGGATAAACTGCGTTCCCTCTACAGTGATGTCCTCAGAAAATTCCTCAGATCTGCTTCAGAAAGCCCACGAAAACCCAGATAGAGAGATAAAATTTTAATGCCCAAACTGTCTGCAAAAATTCAGCCTGCTCCTTTAGTTATACGTGACAAAACTAGGCCTTAGAAACCGCAGAAGACGTGCTTGATTACTCCAGGCTGCAGATGTATTTCAGAGAGATTTCACATTTGAATGCCTCAGATTGTTGTGTAATGGAAGGGAAAATGACTACTTTAAATAGTATTCATTGAGGTATCTAGGTGGGAGCCGACTTACACTTTTGGAGGGAGTCGTTAAATTTCAAATTGAATTTTGAATTTGACTTGGAGCCAAATGGCAAAAAACCCCTATGAACAATAGAACCAAATTAATTTTTGATAATATGCCCTTGAAAAGTCTCCTTTCTTGCAACCAAATTTGACCTCAAAAATATTTAATTAAATCCTTCATTAAAAGCCTTTCTTGGCCTCACAATTGAGCAATTTTCTAGCCAATGATGAGCTGCCACATCATCTCATTTTGGGGACTTTGACTGCAAGAAGGGGGCTTCAATCTTTGATCGAGCATATCTCCCCAACAAAGATGAACCAGAAGGCATGCCATATATCGTTGGAATCAGCACGACGAGGAGAATAGAATGATGATGGTCTCGTAATCAAAATCATTGTCATGTACATCCATTTACCTCAACAATTGCGGTGCATATAGTGCTTCCTAGTGCATCTTGTCATTTGGAGCTTCCAATCAATGCAAACTAGACATATTAAGAGCGTTCAAGGATTGATGTTGGCATCAATGACAATGCCATTCAATAAAGGCAACTAGTTAGAGTTGGATACCTGGGATAGCAGTAGGAACTTCTGAAGCGACAATGCTTTGGACATCCCTGTTTGGTCGAATTAGATGCTCTAGAGGTAGTGGCACAACTTGAGGGACTGCAAGTGCAGAGAAGGGTGTGCACCTCTTGAGTATGCGCTGATGGGGGATGTGAGCCTAGAGGTTGGAGGCTGCTAGGATTTGATATGAGGACCTGGAGGGTACTTGGGGACCTTGGAGGGCAGTAGGAACTCTTGGAGCTGCAGGAATCTAAGAACATCCCTATTGGGCCGAGTTAGACACCTTGGAGGTAATGGCATAACATGAGGGACTGCAGGTGTAGAGGGGGTGCACTGATTGGGTGAGGGTTGATGGGAAATGTGAGCCTATAGGTTGGAGATTGCTGGGGTTTGGTACCTTGGCCGGTTGATGGTATTACACATATACCTATATTTGGGTGAGCTATTGCCCAATGGAGTCGAAGCCCCAACTCGGGGGTGATTTGCTGTTGAGAGAAAATGAACAACGTGGTCTACAACTGGGAGGAATGTTTGAGGCTTGTAGTCAGTTGGAAATTTTACGAGATAAGTGCAACTACTAATATTTAATTAATTATGTATTTTCCTTTGTGTGTGTGAAGAATAAAATAAACAATTAAATGCTTGTATATGAACAATTGCATGTAAAATGAAAAGGGTATCTCTCAAGAAAATAGGTCACGTTGGTAAATCCCATAGAGATAGGCCTCAATTGAAGGCTAGAGGTATTATTATAATTGAAATAGAGGAAAAACCATAATTTTTTTTATTATAGAGTCACCGAGTATAGTTTTCCCTAGCAGGTGGCTAGAATACACTTATAGGTGACCAGCAGGGGGATGAGGATGTTACAAGTGGTATCAGAGCCCAGGGTTACAACTTACAACACTTGGCCCTTATGGGTTGAAAACCATTTCAGGGAGAATCACAAGTTGTGGGCCAACCATTTGGTAGAATTTTCAGGGACTAGAGATGGGTGAAATTCTCAAATCGAGATGAGATCCACAAGAAAGATAAAAGTAAAGGGTAAATTTATGGTTGCTAGCTCAAAATATTTGAACTGATGGGTGAATTTTGGCAGTGGAAATGCTAAAAATCCACACAGATAGATATTCTGAAAAATAACCTATATATATATATATATATATATATATATATATAATAATATATATATGTATTGGTTGTCAGTAATGAGGTGACAACTGAGTTGGCAGGTAAGGAGGCTAGTTGGTGGACAATGGTGTGACTAGGCATGATTGGGCGAATGTGGTGTGCTAAATTGTGGTGCTTTTCAATGCACAATGCGCACCATGACTGTTGATCGCGACCAATGGCAGTGGTTGGATCCATTGGACATTTTCTGCCCTGTTAACCAACTAGTAAGTTTTAATCTGGTGTGAATTTTGGCCATCTGATGTGGTGATCCTACACTGTTAGATCCATCGGGTGGATGGTGCACTATAAACATCCGTGGTAGTTTCCACCTAATGTGGATTATGGGCTCTTGATTAAGGGGAATTGTGATCATCAGATCCATCGGGTGCGCAACTCATTGTAAACCTTTGTGCATGTTTTGGCACGATGTAGATTTGGGTTGTCGAATCAGGAAATCTCAACCATTAGATCCATCCTGTGCGCGACTCACCATAAATCTTTGCGCATGCTTTAACCCAATGAAAATCTGGGTCATTGATCTACCTCATGATGAATGGTCGGATCTGTGAGGGAGCTAGTCCATTGCCATGTGGAAAAGTGGGGAATGGACCTCGCATGTAGCTATATCCAATCCATGACTGCTACGCGGAAGGCCCCATGTGGATGATGGGGCCTAGGGGGGGAACCGACATGCAAAAAGGGAAGGTTGCATGTATGTCAAGTGTTATGGGAAACCATGCAAGCTAGTTCGTGTCCAATGGGAACTAAAAGTTGAGAATATATAGGCATGTATTTTATAATGAAACAGGGGGAGCACAAGGGAGGTCTGTATCTTTGAAGACAGTTACAAAGCAGCGTTGATTGGCCCACGGGAGTAAACCAATCGAAATTTTAGCAAGCTTTTCCAAATCGTTTGCTAATTTTTTGTGTCATCTACTTGTAGGGCATTTTGAGGGCCTAAATGATGTTTTCAGGTAGTGAAAAACCATGACAACCATGTACAAGCAATGTTTGAAGTTCAAATAAAAGAGCTCAGAGAGAGCTTTCCAACAACATATTACAATCACGAAATAAAGGTAGTATGAAAAAGTTATGACTAAAATAGTGTGGAGGAAAAATAGGGTATGTAGTCACTTCAAAAGGGCATAACCCTACAAGCAGAGCTCAGTTTCGGGCACCGGAGTAGAAAATAGGAAGCTCTGAGACAATAGAACATAGTCATGGATCCAAATTTGAAATTCGGGTACATAATTATTTAGAAAAATTGGAAAGAGTTGTTGTAATAGAACAAGGAAAATTGGGGTAAATGGGCCAAAACTTTCGAAGGTCATAACTTCCACCCTGGGACTCAGATTTGAGCAAATAAATAGTCTATAAGAAGCTATTGAGAAGGGGAATATGCCTAGGAAATTTCCTGAAAATTTCAAGAAAAGGCTACAGGTGGTATATAGGGTAGGACCAACATGGGGACCAAAAGTATGGGGGGTGCTCAGGGGTCCTGTTACCACAAGATATAGCAAGTCCCTAAGGGGGTAAACCTACGGGACAACTACTAGACTATGTGACAACAATGGGACAATGGCCCACTCACCACAACCAAGGTCTCCTGCTCTTTACGGACTTTCATCGATGGGAGGAGTCCTGGTATGATTGTGATCACCTATTAATAGATATTCTAGGTTTGAAGGTTCAAGGTGATGGAGCTAGAGCTCATTCAAAGAGAGGCTCAATAAAGGTACAAGGGTTCAAAGAAGCAAACCGCTCTCTAAGAAAAACCCTAGAAAAGAAGGGACAAGACCTATGGTTTTGAGGTTTCTCGATGGTAATAGGTATTTACAAGGTCAAGGCTCGAGAGAAGAAGGGGATTCTTATGATTTATTCCAATGACTACTAAGTTAATACAACCCTCAAAGAAGTCTCCAAGGTGAGAGAAAAAGACCTAGGGTTTCCCTCTTGGAGCAACACTTATGGCAAGAGATTTTATGGATGAAACTTAGACAGATGTCCACCAAACATGGAGCATAGGTAGCCTAGACCCTAAGCTTGATGTTTGGACCCTTGAATTTCCGAAAAATCATCTCCCTAAAATTTTGTTGCATGCCCTAGATTTCCGCCCTACCTTTAGGGGACTGAAATTTAGGAGGAAATAATATGGAGAAAGAGGAGTTTGATCACCAATATCCTTGCATTAGTGCCTAGTCCTTTGGGCAATGGAGTCTTGAGGCGCTTAAGATAAGATAAAACGTCTTCTAAGGAGGCTCGAAATTGATGCCCTGGATACCAATTTCAAACATTTACCCTCTTCAAGATATAATGGAGTTTTATGAGGAATTCAAAGACATTCATTCACTAGGAACATTCATTGACGATCTAGCGGACGTAGTGCACAATCACAACTACTTTGTCGTATTCTAAACACACTGCGGGTCCTTCGCTCTCGTTCTGCGACACTGCCTCTATCAATGCACCAGCTCCTTTAGGCCACTGAACTTGGCTCTCAAATATGCCCTCTAGCTGCTCATTAGTCCATCAATGATCCAACTCATAGGGTCTTCACAGTCACTAGCTGCTCCTTAGTCCTTCAAGGCCACAACACTTTGAGTCATCTTTCCCATTGCTGCTCCTCAGCTACATAGCGACTTCTTCCCACTATTGTCTTCCTGCACTGCTCCAATGAAGACAAACATAGGGCAGGAGGGCTGCCACCTATCACTGCAAGACATCCTTCTCCCACAATGAACTTGGGCTGTACAATACTACTACTCTGGCTGATCCGACTTTGAGCTCATTCAATTTCTGCCTCATCTAGCAGTCCTAGTGTCCTTCCTAAGGTCTTCACTTAGGGCACACTTGGTCCACTCTCATGCTGCCCTCCAACAGTCCACAAGTATCCAATACTAATGTCCAATCTGGACTACTCATTCACTAGCATCTACTCATTTCAAACACATCAACAAATACATACCTTTCACTCCTCATGGGCTAATGTAGTACTGCTGTAGTTCTGGTGCTCTGGTTAGGGCTGTTGTTACACTGCAACAGCTCCTTATTTCTCCTTCCAAACCTCCTCCACAGCTGCAGCCTTCTTCCTCCCTGTTCTTTCCTTCCTTTGCTGGCTGCTAGGGCTAATACCAGCCCACTGTTAGGCCTACCAGCCCTCACACACTTGGTCATCTAGCTCAGGAAGGACTACGGCCCATACAGAGGTCTGCCCTCTCTTGTTTTAAGGCCTTTCGGTCCTCTCCACAAGCCACTACAGCTTCAACCTAGGTCTGTAATATCTCAGGGACCTGCGGCTACCACAAACAGAAGGAAAACCACTCTCAAAGATCATCAAAACAGCCCAGAACTCCCTCAAACAATTTGGTCTACTACTCAGATCCACTCGGCCTTCAAACAGTGATGAGAATATGCCAAACGAGCTTCTTTCTCCTACCTTGAAGTCTGCTCCTGATCTGCAGCTTCCTTTCGTGGTGTATTTCTATGAGAGACACACTTTGGATGTGTTTGAAATGCCTCTCCACTCTCCTTTATTTATACACAAACATGTGGTGTCAGCACACTTGCTTTGGGGCACATTCTAACCCTAAGCCAACCTGCTCAATGTGTCAAACTAACCACCAGCCACAAATAAATTCATAGCGACCTTTGATTTGAGTGATTTTCACTGCCCCTTGCTTCTCTACGGATCCTCTAACACCTCCAAGTGTCAAATCACTCAAAGTCCCTTGGTTTTCACCCAACTCCTTTGGGTGCAAAACCCCAAGCTTGGGTTCCAAGCCCACAAAGCACTTTTGTGGTGCTCCAACCTCCAAACCCCAAACCCCAAACCTTAGGGCTGGGAGTATCTCCCAAGCTACCAAATCTCAACAGGCTCCTCTAAAACCATGAGTCCACATATAAGCTCACCTAACCAGTGTTGTGAACATCTCGATAATATCCCGATTTTATCTTGAAATCACGATTTTTTGGCCTAGCCGATGTTTGCTGATTTTTACAGATATATTGATGGTATCTTGATTTTGCCGATGTTTTGCCGATTTTTACCGATATTTTCCCGATTTTTACGATTTTTTGGTTTTCTGGGCCCTTGCCGATTTTATCCCGATGCCGATGTTCGCAACATTGCTAAGGACCTCCAATCCTATCCAGAATGAAGGAACCCAAAATGAACTCAATGGGACCAGTCATGGTCTAACCATAACACGACTCACTCAACATGACACAGGGTCTAAGATGCCTAGAGGGTCTCACATGGTTACAATGGTGTTTAAGAATGCTCAATGAACATATAGGTACCCCTCCTGAAATAGGGTTAACAGGAGGAACTGTGCATTCATTAGAAGAGAGAGTGTTTAATTGTCAGTGGAAAGTGACTGCTGTCCTGTCACCATTTATATTTGGCAGACACCACCTCCCAAGATCAGCCCCGTTATACATGACGGGTGGATTGCTATCAATTGCTGAGGAGCTGCTGTAATAATTGGAGGACGACATTGGAATAAGTGAATGCATGGAGGCCTACATAAATATGGGTTGGCTGCCATAAACTAGGCCGCACTACTAGTTACTAATTTATGCTTTTCTACCTCCACTCAAATAAATGAAGGGCAAATTGTTATTTATTATTGATTAGCTGCTTCAAAATACTGAGAAGGCAATTTGTTGTTTCTTTACAATAGTGCTGGAAAACTTCACATGTTGAAACTTCGCTTGCCTAGCTGTGAACATTGGATAATTGCATTAAGTTCTTAATCAATAGTTGAAGCTTGAATTCATTGTTCTGAACTTGGTTTCTGATCCATCAATCTTTTCAGTTTTATGTCTGCAGTTTCAATTTTTTAAACTTTATTAATATGTCAGTGGATTAGAGAAATTGTGTGGTAATCTTCAAACTTATCTTTCTTCTTGCCAGGAGCCTAACATGGATATATCTGAGGATGACATACGCGATGCATTGAAGATTTTACTTGGTAGGACTAATATGATTGGGATGTTACATAAGCAAGTTCTCATTGAATTCTGGCATATGCTTCTTTAGTAGTTTTCCTTCCTATTTGACTTTGAACTGGTAACTATGGTATGTTGTGATACAGATATAAGAAACCATCCTCTATTAATTCATTGCAAAACAGGGAAGGTGTGTATAACTGCTGTAGCCAATAGGCCTTTCTCTATTTTGCTTTCGACTACCTTTAGATAATGTGCATGAATAACATGTGTGTGTTGTGCATAAGAGCATGTTCATTTTCCTATTTGATAATATTCTTTTCAAAACTTAGGGCTTGCTAACAATTTGATTTTGTGCAGCGCCCTACAAGTTGTTTGGTAGGATGTTTACGTAAAATGCAGAATTGGTGCCTTGCATCAGTATTTGATGAATATGAGCGATTTGCTGGAACAAAAACCCGAGTATCAGATTTGCAATTCATAGAACGGTTCGACGTAGCAAATAAATAGAATCACAGTTATTCCTCGACAGTTTTCTCAATTATCAGGGGTTAAAATCTAGGGGCCTGTGGCAACTTCATAACAAATCTGATTTGCATTTCACTGAGTGCTGTGAAATGAATGCAAAGGGCAAGTAATTTCCTTTCAACATTGTTCAGGTTACAATATTATTCATTGAGTTCAGCTTGGAAATAGTTTCTTCGGCTGTGCTATATGGTTCATTTACCACATGTGAACGTTGATCCTTGGTTAAGGAATTTAATTATTTATTTAGTGGCTAATAATCCTGTTAGAGTTTCCGATTTGATGTCAGCGGCATTGAAGTCAGTGCCAGTTCTGTTCCCAGCATAAAGATAAGTGTGCAATTCTGTTGCACCTATGACCAAATTTTTTAATTTTAATTACACGTTTACCAGCTCCAAGCTTTAATCAATTTCCATCACTGTTTGAGTGGGCAGTTGTTTAATATGAACTATGCATATGATCAATAGTAGATTTTTGTGTAGGTTGTGCCAAAGTACCCTATATTTTACTGTGTCAAATGAGATGTTTTTGAGGAAATCCAAGGGCTTTTTCCAATGTGAGCCATACAACGCTGTTGATCTTATTCGTGGCTTCCATACCAGCTTGTATATCAAACATCCATGATGAAAAGTGCAGATTTCAAAGGGTATATCACGCAACATTTCAGCGAAAGCAAGATTTAGCCCAGCGCTTTTCTCATCGGGATCTTCAAAATCACTACTTACCTATTACAAGTGTTTTCAGCATGGGGCCTTACAAGATTTCACAAGGTGGTCTAGAGCTAAGTTTCTCTATGCACATTAATGCTTATTTTGTTAATCTAGACTCTCGAGGACAAAGTTTCTAAGAATATACGCAGCATAAACCACAAGATTGTGCATCTAGAGTTCTATGTAACTTTTTTTTTTAATGGAAGGCTATTGTTTAAAAAAAAATAAATCTATTGCAAAATACCATAGCTTCGTGATGTTTGGATCCCTTATACATACACACACCCAAGGTTTAGTTCAATGGGTTGAACCATCTAGCCAATGAATGTTGTTGAAGGGAAGGCCAAAGGCCATAGGTTCAAATCATAGTTTAAAAAACTGGAACTGGGTTTTGAATCTGGCCACCTATCAAACTAGGGTTTGAATCGGAATTGGATTGAACCGAATTCAATGGATCAGAATTGAAAAAAATAAAATAATTAACTTTTAATGTAAAAAAAACAACTTTTAAGATTTCAAAGCTTGATTCCAATACATTAGAGACAAAATATGCGAAGTTTGCTCATCTATATACCATATAAGTGTGCATATATCAAAATAGCACCAAGTGCAACACATATCTTTAACAAAATACATGATCAATGAGGTTCTAAATGGCTTCTAGAGTTCAAAAACAATGCTACAACTGAAGCTGTTAGGCCATTGGCCTACTTGAATTCACTGATCAATGTGATCAATCATCAAACTTCTGTTAGTAAGTTTTGTTTGTATAGCTTTTTCTCTAGCCTTCACCCCCTCAAACTTCTCAAACTTTTCAAGGTATTATGCCCTAATAGGACCTATCACATCATATGGTGCATCACATGGGGTTACTTTGCCTCTTATACCAACACAATGTTGTTTCAACTTTCAACTTATGGGTGCCTCTCCCTCTCCTTGGACGCTTACAATATTTGCATAAAGTTTTTCCCTCAACAATATCGCCTAAAACCATACGACATTTTTGGCTTTTGGAGCTATGGTGGATGATGACATTTCATAGTTGAAGGGAAAAATATTTGCAAAGAGAAAAAAATACAACTAATTAAAATGCAAAACTTATCACATATTTGAAAACAAAAAAGAGGCACATTTAGTCTACGAAGCCTTCTTCCCGCAGATGACAACTCCACTAGACAACTTCAAACCAGTGCTAAGATAACAAAGAAGCTCCAATTTTTGTTGTTGTTGTAGAAGTCTCCAAAGTTCCCTTTTTCTCAAAAAACTTGAAATGAGAAGTGTGAGGTAAATATTAGCTAAATGATGCTTTTATAAGTTTAGGTGGCCACAAATTGGAGGGAAACTGCCCATGGTTTCCTTAGAAACCACCCAAAACCCCAATTTGCGGGCCCACACCATCATTGTGTGTGCTTTAGATAACCCAGGCTGGTTGAAGACAAACCCGACCACTACAAACTCGTTGGTATTAGTTAGGTATCACATTGACTAGTTTGGTACCTTATTGATACCAATGTTACAAACAAAATTTGTATATGCAACAAAATATTCAGAATATCCGGATATAAGAATGTCCAGCATGGGACGAATAATATATTATATAAGAATGTTTGAATACAAGTGAGTTATGAGATGCTTAGAAATGAGGGCCCGTTTATATACCTAGGTAGGTGCCCTTTCATGAATGGTCATGTCCTTAGAGACATGCGTCTTCTATATTAATCACTAATTAGTCATTAATGGAATTGATATATATATATATATATATATATATAATTATATATATATAATTGCTTCCTCTTAGAAAAACTTTGTCCTCAAAGTTTATTGATGAAAATGCTTGATATCTTTTTCTGCCTGAATGCCTTCTCGTCTTGGAAATGCCATTGATGATACAAGATGATATGCACATTTAAGTGTCATACAATATTGTCGTACTTTGAAATGACCTAACCATCCCAAATTAATCTTTTGTGGAATCTTGAGATTACTAGAAACTTGGGATAAATTTTTATCACAAGACTGAATTTTATAGACACCAGTGTTCTTTAGAACATTACTCTGTTTATGTTTTGAGTGGTATTGATACGCAGATTGATTAAGGTGCTTGCTTTTGTGATTTAGATGTCGATAAGTTCGTATTATTTGATTTTTCCTTATCATGCGTGTGGCAATTTCTTAATTTACTTTAGGTATTGATGTTGTTGAGTTGGTTACGACATCTTCACGTCAAATTTTCACGTTTGAATTGCAACGTCGAAATATGTTTTTCCTTTAACTAATTTGTCATTTTCTCGAGTAGTGATATTGACTGGATCAATATTCGTTCATTTTCGTCAACTTGGACTGTTACGTCTAAAGACTTAGATACCTTTTTCATGATAAATTCTTCTACTCAATTTTCAATGATTTTTTATCATTTTTAAATTCCTTAATTTATTTTAGTAATTTCTCGTTGTCGTCCTTGAGGCAACTAACTTCTTCATTTTTATTTGTGATAATCTGGAATATAAGAATTGGGACGGATAATATATTTATATAAAAATGTTTGAATATAAGTAAGATATGCAATAGTTACAAATGAGGGCCCGCTTAAATACCTAGGCAAGTGCCCTTTCATGAATGGACATGTCCTTAGAGACATGCTTCTTCTATACTAATCACTAATTAATCATTATTACGATATATATATAACAACCAACTTGTACTTGAACTAGTTCGATGGGTCAATTTGACCACAATCAGCGGTTGACCAACTAGTTTGACTAGTTTATGGTTCAGATCGGTTGGATTTTAAAACTATGGTTCAAATTTAGTTGAATCTCTCACAATTACTAGTGGCTATGGCAGTTGGCAATTGAGTTGCCTTCCATCTAGATATTTTGGGAAGAGGGGGGATCTCGTATGGTTTTCTTAGAGAATACACACATAAGCACAAGTTTATGGTGATAAAAAATAAAATCACAGCCATCCCCAAAACTTCAATAATGTCCAAGTCTATTTGGTATCTTCCAATGGTAGTTTTGCAATTGTTTGTGTCCTATGATGTGGCCTTTTTGACCCTCATGAGTTTACTTGGGCGCAATTTCCTAGTTTCCACTAGAGGATGATAATAGATTTTATGCCTATATAATGTTGAATTGATTGTCTTATGATTTGTGCAGTGTTGCCTTCACTATTGCCTTCACTATTGCTACAAGGGTAGCATTAGGAAAACTTTCCACACTTAGTAAAAATGTGTAACATAGAAAAGGTAATCTAACGACAAAATACAAGAATGAGGATCTAATTTTGTAGGCGTTTAGATCAAGAAAAAGTTGATGATTAAGATTTATCCAATAAATACTAATTGTTATTATTTGGTCTTAAAAGCAATCTCAACTAATAAGAGTTTTGGAGTGGATTTAGAGACAAGAAAATAGAAAATATGAGAAAGCTAACTAACTTAACTGCTAGAACTGAAGTAAGCAATACAACTCCATATTGAAATGTTGGCATAAAACTAACATGGACATTTTTATATGAAATGAAAAATGCAATGAATAAGAGAAAATTTGGAATTCATTTTTGTTCATTTGCCAAAGGCCCCAAAGTTGTTAACAGATGGACGATGTGGAGGTCATGAGCAAACGATGTTGAAAAACATTCTTTCATCCATACTACTTACTGATTATGTGTTACATACCTGATATGTCAAGGTTCGGTTTGTTGTAAAAAAGAAGGAATGCAAGTAAAAGAGAGAAAATGGGATTAGGGACATGTCCATTGTGATATTTTTAAGAGAGCAAGAATTTAATTATTATGTTTGGGTTTGATTGGGAAATACTCTCTTGTTGAAAAAAGACAAAAAAGATGTAAAAGTTAAAAGAAATAGGAGAGATGTTCATTGTGGTATTTTCAAGAGAAAGTTAAGGTTAATAAATGTGTTTGGGTTTTGACTGGAAATACTTGATTTTAACTCGCAAAGCTTATGGAACTTTTGTTCCAATGGTTTGTCAAGTGCTATGGATTTTGAATTATAATATAACATAATTAGTGAGTTTTGTGATGCCTTTGTTAACAAATATATTTATTGTAAAGATGAATTAATATAGAGATGCAAAGTTTGTAATCTCTGTCAAGATTAATTTTAAGCATGATGAGAACAAACTCACCAAACCAATGATGAGGTAAAATTTTGGCCTCTTAATGCAAGTGTCATCCCTTGATTAATAATTTGAACACCTTAAGGCCATTGAAGAAATATAATGCTACACATTGTGTGCAATGAGATGGAAGTGAAATCAATGGTTATCAAGCCAAATTCATAGGGTAGCAAAATGGTCTTAATGCAAGTGTCATCCCTTGATTAATAATTTGAACACCTTAAGGCCATTGAAGAAATATAATGCTACATATTGTGTGCAATGAGATGGAAGTGAAATCAATGGTTATCAAGCCAAATTCATAGGGGTAGCAAAATGGTCATAAGTTAGGATAGAGATGATGGTAAGCGAGAAACATCATAATTGAAGGTGGGAATGGTTGTGCCGAGGAGGAAAGCATATAAGAATCACATACTTAGAAGTAGATGGGAGGTTGGTTGGGCATTGGGGTTAAAGGTCATGATGGAAGATACAAGAAGCAATAAATTTGTTGAGCAAGGATTTATTTGATTGAAGGACATAAAAGATGGAGAAGCAAGGACTTTAGATGGAATCACAATGTGATTTCATTATATCTATAACACTTTCATGGATATCTAGTGCTATTTAGCGCATATGGAGATCGATTTTAGCAATTTGGCTAAGTTCCCAAAGCAATTTACTGAACTTGTGTTCAAAAAGTTGCTAGATGTGGAGATGGGTGGTGACTAACAAAATGTAATGAAAATAAATATGGAAAAACTTATTTGAAAGTCATTGGTGTTGTGTAAGGCATCAAAGTAATTTAAGATGAATACAACTTTATGAAGTGAATTTTGTATATTGGTTTCCATTGAAAGTGAGGTGACATTTTGTTAGCAATTATGGGGTTACTGAGGGTCAAAATGGCAAAAAGTAGACCTAGTTAGTGAACGTAAGAGTTTAAAATTTTACTTTTGTAAGAAAGTTGGAAGCTAAGTAGAACACATGTGAAAGTTATGTAACATGTGGCAATATATATTGTTGGAATTCACAATTTGCTAAGAAAGGGGGTGAATCAGTGTAATGCCATTTTTTACTTATTTAATGTCATCATAAAACAGTAATCTCATAAACTAAACAAGTAACACAAGATATATGTGAAAACCCTTATGGGAGAAAACGACTACTTTTTTTATATGAAAGATCTTGTAGGCACCAACCTACTATTACATCAATTTGTAGGTATCAACCTACAAGAGACACCAATCCCCTCTATTGCTTTATAGGCACTAATGTACAAAAGAAACCAATCCCCTTTGCTACTTTGTAGGTGCTAACTTGCAGGAAAGACAAATCCTCTCTACTACTTTGTAGGCACTAATAGAAGACATCAATCCCCTCTGTTGCTTTGTAGGCACCAACTTACAAGAGAAACCTATCCCCTCTGTTGCATGATTTGTAGGCACCAACCTATAGGAGACACCAGTGTTCAATGTTACAAATATTCTTAGGCACTAGCCTACGTGTTTGCTTTTTCAAAATGTTTGTTAGTTGCTTCTACTTTCTCCAAGTTTGCTTGTTGATTCTGTCCTCACCAACTATATTAGTTGCTTATGCCTTCACTAAGTCTACCTACTGCTTCTCCCTTCACCAAGTCTACATCTCCCAATACTTGTTGCTTTTTCACTTCTTCCCAAGAACGAATTTGCACAACATGCCACATACGTAATTTTGCAAATATGGTAGTGAAATTTCTACCTTAGGTAGGCAGAGATCTATTCTTTGTATCATCCAAATTTATTGACTAAAACATCTCAAAAAGAAAGTTATAGCAAAAATGACAAGCTAACATGCTTGAAGCATGTTTCATGAGCATTCAAGAACGTTGACTTCCTTAAATCATATTTTTGAAATTATAGCAAAACATGTTCTATAATTTCTTCCACATGCACCTTAATATTTTTCCTCTGTCTCCAAATTTCAGATTTTGAAACATCGTAGAAAGAGAGATATAGCTAAAATATAAAGCTGACATATTTGAAGAAAATTTCAGGAGCATTCACGAAACCTAACTTCCTTAAAGTATATCCCCAAAATTATAGCAAACCAAGGTTTGTAATTTGAACCACAAGTACATGATAGTCTTCTATTCGTATCCTCCAAGTTTCACGGTCTAAAACATCCTAGATAAAAAGTTATAGCGAAAATGCCAAGCTAACATGTTTGAAGAAGATTTTAGGAGCATTCAAGAAGTCTAACTTCCGTAGACCATATTTATGAACTTATAGAAAATCAAAGTATGAAATTTGAACCACAAGTACATGAAGATCTTTTATATGTATCCTCCAAGTTTCACCTCTTGAAACATCTCAAAAGAAAAATTATAGCAAAAATGCCCAGATGAATCATTCACCCCAAAAATCACATTTTTGCCTCCACTTTTACACTCCCAAGAATCACCCCAAAAGTTATTCCTCAACTCCTCTTGTGACATTAGATCTCCTCTTGCTTGAATTGTATATAAATGAACTCATATACCCTTTATTTATAGTGTTTGTATGTTCACTTATGGGGATGACTTGTAAAATTGGTTGCGTTGGCCTGCTTGTACTTTGGTTGGGTCATTTTGACAAAATATTTCATATCTCTTCACTCATATGGAATTAGAGGGATTGCCATATACCATTGGAAAGGTCTCAAAATAACCATTCCAAACATATATCTTATGCTCCCATTTGAGCTAGGTAATGTTGCAATGGTGTTGTCATTAATGACAACAAGGTGTCATTAATGTCAAAAGGGACATCTATGATAGCAACAATGTCTCTTATGGGTCAAAGCAAGCAATAAGACAGTGGGATATTTTGTGTATCCTCATCAAGTGGATTCAAGGAAGATTTGATTTTATTGGTTTTTTCACAAAGGATATTATGATCTAATGGTTCTACAAGCAACATGGTTGCATAGTCTTTGTCAAGACCTTTCCAACAATGTATTCCACTCTGAAAACTCCTCCTAGATGAGAAGTAATGGCCACTTGAAATTCAACAATAATTAAGGGCCCCAAACTCCAAAATTTCATAGTGTGCAACTCTCAGATGGATCCATGATTCAATGGATGAATTAATGGTAGATTACAATAGAACTTGCATAATCTTTAGCCAGATTAAAGAGTGTGCACCTTTTCTCATATCCAATGGCAGAGATGGATCAATATGCACACAGTGAAGGACAATGACTAATCCAAAAGCGACACATGGAAATGATCAATTGGTCAATGACATGGACACTTACACAATCAGCATAAGTGCCACATGACGACAATGGATTGGATTATGTGGCTTCTCTGCAAGATCAACAAATGACATCATCATCATGACATGGAAACACCTGAGATTGACACATCGCAGAGATATTGACATGTTTTGATTGATAAAAAGCTCAAAATTAGGTGACACGTGGCACCCCTTACGGGCTACCAAATAACATGATGATGTCTCGCTAATATCATCATGCTCGTGACCATGGACCCCAGGTCAAGGTCACATGGAGTTTGAGCTCAAATACTAAAACAAGGTCATATGGTAATAGTGTCTTGGTAAAAGAGGCTAATCCCTTGGATATACGACAAATGACAAGTTGTATGGAGGAATGGTCGGCCTTGAGGTCTAACCTCGACCACACACCATGTACATATAATAGTGACCTCATTCACAACTAAATAAACAATGAAAACACATGATGTGATACACGGTTCAGGGGTGAGTTTGATTGGTAGCTTGGTTTGTCTGGTGCGAGGTCGAATCCTTAGGGGATTGGATTGTAACAAAGTCTTTGCGGAATTTGTTTGGTAGCTTGGTTTGTCTGGTGTGAGGTCGAATTCTTGGGCGAGTGGATTGTAACAAAGTCTTTGTGAAGTTTGATTGGTAGCTTATTTTTTCTATGACAAAGTTGAATCCTTAGTTTGTGACAAAGCTTTTGGCAAGGTGGCCCAGTGATCCCTTGGGCGAATTGTATATGATATAAGCTCTCGCCCTCGGTGGAAGTTTTGATATGAGCAATAGACACAAGCTCTCAGCCTCTATGGAAGTTTTGACACAAGCTCTCGACCCCCTGTTGTGACATAGGCTCTCGACCTTTGTGGAAGTTTTGATACAAAGTTTTTTATACAAGGTCTCGCACATTTGTGGTGACACGGGCTCTCGAACTTGGTGGAAGTTTTGATATAACGTTTTGATACCAACTCTCATATGGACATTTTAATATGATGTTTCTGGCACAGGCTCTCCGTCTTTGTGGGAATTCCAACTTGGAAGTACGAGCTCTTATCCCTTGTGGCATGGCATAATTCGGTTGATCGAGCTCTTGAGCGAGACTCTATAACACAATTAGAGTATTTAAATGGCATGATTGATCGAGCTCTCGGATGAGCCTCTATAACAGCGTCTTGGCATAATTAATATTGTAGCTTGATTAGTCGAGCTCTCGAGTGAGCCTCTGTAACACATTCTGAGCAGTTTATATGGCATGGTTGATTGACCAAGCTCTCAGGCGAGCACTCCATAACACTATTTCGATCTTCATGCGACACGTTTGATCGGTTGAAGAGTATAGTCATAATATTTATGTGATTTCGTGGCCCTAAATCCAGTCATATGACAACGCCTCATTCTTACATTCGACATGGTAAACGGGTCAGTGATGTATGGTTTGTAAAGCAAAGGTCGTAGGCTTGAGACTTGATAGTCTTGGGAGGAATTTGCTTTTGTAATGGATTCTTAGCATGTGAGTTATGTCCAAATTGTTGAATCCTTAACTTTTTCCGGTGAGCTGAAACCTGCTCTTTTGATTAGCGGGCCTGAAATTGCCTAATTTCTAGAAGGGTTAATTTTTATATATTGTTTGTATCGTTTTTTGAAAGCTTTTGGAAATTTAAAAAAAGCTCCATGATCAAGGTTCAAAAGTGAAAATTTTTCGAGGCATGAAAATCCTTGACATACTCTTGATGAAAGTATTTTGAGTACCCATGAGTAGTTTGCAATATTTTTTTAGTATATCGGGGTGCAGTTTCTGGAACGATTCAAATGTGATCAAGTTGGTGAAAAGGTTGAAGCAAAGCTTTTGTGATAGGGTATTTGACAATATTATGAAAACAATAGTTTATTCAATTTGAAGATTTATTTTGTTTGAAGAACAAGTGGATCTAGTTTGAAACATTTTGAAAAGAGGTCCAAAAGGAGTTGAAAAATGAGGTGGGTGTCTCCATCGAGGTTGGAGCCTAGAGCAAGTTGTAGCTTGAACATCATCGAGGATGGTGTCATAATTAGGATGGAGATTAGAGAAAGTAGTTGTTAGGGTGGATCAGGTAAAGTTGACTCGGTGAAGTTATCGTGATTTTGGGCTCCAAGTTTATGGTAACCCATGGTTTTTCCCATGGTATTCATCTTTGATGTAGCCTATTTAAAGGCCGATCAAACTCATGTTAAGTTGCCTCAGTGGCGATTAGGAACAAAACAATGGTGTCTTTAGACACCATCTCTCTTGATGCTCTTTAAGCCTATCATCTAGTACGAGCTGGTAAATATCAAAGCCTAGTATCACAGAAATCGTATGGTGTCCAGACCATGAAAGTTAAGGAGAGATTAAAGGAAGATGTTGTGAGGAAATGTTTTCAAAAATTGATAAGTTTCATTGATTTTTGTCACGACCGAGGCGTTTACCATCTTAATTTGAGGCTGAAGAAAGCTGTAAAAGAATCAGACCAACATCCGTTGAGCAAAGATGACTTGAAGGGTCAATAGAAACTCATTTAGAAGAAATATCAACATGGTAGATCTAGTGACTATTAAATCCAAGATTGGTATAGTAAAAGAAACGAAATAAAAATTGGGTGGTGGCGTTCTATGGCAGCTACCATAATCATCTGAGACAACAATGTGGCCTCAAACATCGAGTGCGATTGTGTAAGAAGATATGCAGGAGTGAGTGCATAGGATTGCACAATTGAGGTAAGGCTGGAGTGGTTATAGACGTGATGGATATGAAGGGGACATGTATTTTCCTCAAGAGAGGTTGTGCAGGCCACCAAGGTATGTGCACTGAAAGATTGGGCTCGCGTAGGGTACCTGAAGGCATGTGAGCGCGTGCTAATGGAAGTGTTGCAAGTCCTCATGTGAGCAAGATTAAATTATGGATGTGTAAGATATAGAAGTGGAGAGAGTTTTCATATGGATGAGAAAAGAATGAAGATGGAGTCAAGAGTGCTAATATTTAATGAAGGAGCAAGTGTGTGTGAACACCTTAAGGGTTTTGGTGCAATGCAGACATTTCCCTAAGAAGTTGTAAAATCTGATTTTTTTAGGTAGACATTTTACGCGAGAGAATACATAGTTTTAAGGTCTTAAGAGCTTGCTTGGGCATACATGTAGTGCAAGTGGCACATGGAGTAATCAAGTTGTGTAATGGACCACTTGGAGAGGTACCAGGGTGTCATGTGTATTGGTATCTTGGATTGAGGGGGGGAGTGTGAAAACTCAAATGAGATTGTTGTTGAATGGGACTGGGTCAATCTCCCAAAGTCAAGTTTAAGGGGCAGGGGGGGGTGGCGGTTGTTAGGGTGGATCAGGTAAACTTGACTCAATTAAGTTACATGTGATTTTAGGCTCCAAGTTTATGGGCACCCATGGTTTTTCCCATGTTGTTCATCTTCAATATAGCCTAATTAAAGGTTGATCAAACTCATTTTAATTCATCTCAATGTCCATGGGGAAAAAGCAACGGTGTCTTTAGATACCAACATCTCTCTTAGTGCTCTATAATCCTAACAGTTAGAGCTTGCTGAACATGGAGGTTGGTGCTTCAATCAAGTTGGAGCCTAGAGCGGGTCGGAGCTTGCTCATCATCGAGGTTGGTGCCTTAATAACGTTGTAGCTTACAATGAGTCGTTGCTTGCATACTTTTGAGGTTGGTGCCTCTATCAAGTTGTAGCTTACCGCAAGTAGTAGCTTGCATATTTTTGCAGTGGGTGCCTATAGCAGGCCAAAGCCTACAAATTTATGCAATGAATTGAAACATGTGAAGAAGAAGAATTTGTAGTTTTTTCTTGTATGGGTTTTCACGTAAAAGCTTGTGTCTCTATGATGTGATGGTAGCTTTATGGTGTACTATTCTATATGTTGATATGCTTCTTATGGTTATGGTTCATTGCAATATGTGATTGTTTGATTATGAAAAGTTATGAAGTGGTAAAGTCTCTCTCACACTGATTCATCGACACCCCCCCACCTTCCCCCCCATTGTGATATTTGGTCCAACAAGTGGGATTAGAGCAAGTTACCATTAGAACAATTAACAACTGGAAGGTTGAACTCAAGAGAAGATGGCCACAATCAGAGCATAAAAAAAGGCTCCAATATTTGATGGATCCAACTATACCTTTTAGAAGATGAGGATGCATACCTATCTCATCTCCTTGGGAGCAGATGTTTGGGCAATTGTGGAGACTGATTATAAAGTTCTTAATTCTATTCTAATTGATGCAATTGATAAGGCACTCTACACATCTATTTCCCAAGCCAAACATGTTATCTTAATAAGATTAGTAGATTTAGAATTTTTTAAAGTAATGTAGTGTAAATCATTACATGAGGTGTGGAAGAAGCTCCAAACTTATTATGAAGGGGATATGCAATTTAGAGAAGTCAAGCTACATACTCTTAGGGGCCAATTCGAAAGTTTGAAAATGGAAGAATATGAGGATATTTATTCATATTTTCTTCAAGTAGACAATATTTTCAACTCCATTGGAGGTCTCGGCGAATAAGTCAAGGATATTTTTGTTGTTTGAAAAGTTTTAAGATCTCTTCCATCAAGATTCAATCCCAAAGTATCGACCTTTGAAGAATTGACATAAGTAGACAAATTGACCGTGGATATGCTTCACAGAACTCTCTTAACATATGAGCTAAGAATAAAAGAGGACAAATTGGGAGTCAAGGAAGCAACCAAAGAAGAGAAAAGGCAAGAAGATCAAGTAGACTCCAACTTTGATGGAGAAGAAGCGAGGTTTGTTTGAAAGTGAAAAAGAGGAACCAACAAGGTTAAAGGTAAGATTCCTTTCAAGGGCTTTGAATGAGGAAGTACATGTCATTATGCATCTAAATGTCTTTATGCCAAAATGAATGATAGCGATGATGAGTCAAGATTCAAATCCAAGCATCAAAAGAAGAAGCAAGCCAATAAGAATAATAATTTATACTCAAAATAGAAAAGTGACAGTGAAAGCAATGAAAGTCTCATTGATGAAGAAAGGGGTGAACTATTATTCATTCTTGAAATCGAAGAAATTGAAGAATAAGTAGGCAATGAGGGAGAACTTAGAAGCGCGTTAAAGGAAATAAAGATTCTTAGAAAGAATGAAGGACAACTAATGTAACAAGTTAAAGACAAAAATCTAAATCAAGACATTATTCTTGCTCTCAAAGTCAAACTAGAAGAAATAAAAAGGATAAAGGAATTTATTTTTGAACAACTAAATGAGAAGGAACAAATTTGTGGAAGACTAGAGGAGGAAGTTGTCCTATTGAGAGAATAATTGGAGCAACTCAAATCAAAGTTTCACAAAGGGATTGAATCCCTAGATCACATTCTCAACATGTAGAGGTCTTCTCTCATTAAAATAGGGCTCAATTATCAAGAAAATTGTAAGGCACCCAAGAAAAATTGTCTTCCAAACTCATCAATTGAAGATAATCCCAAGAAGCTCAATAAAAAATTCATTGCATCTAATAGTAAATGTCTTGAATATCCAAAGCAAGAGATGAACTAGGCCAAGCACGTTCAATTCAATGACTCTCAGGATAATTGTAGAAAGGAGCAAACTACAAGAATTCAAAATGAAGAGGGGATTTTGATATGACAAGGAATCCTTGAAAATGATCCACAAGCAACAATGAAGAAGGTGTTGTAAATAAAAAAAATGAATATGGCTCTTCCAAGGAATAACTTCAAAAGGTCAAGATCTGTCTCTACATTCAGGTATCAAAATAAGTTTTTTGGTTATTGTTTCTCATGTGCAAAATTTGGCCACAAAGCACAGGATTGTAGGACCTATGATGTGATGAGGTATAGAGGATACGGTCAAGTTCCTTTATGGAGGCATGTGGATCAAATTAGGAGAACGCCTCAACCATTTCGTCAAATGTTGAATGTTACATATGTCACAATGAAGGTCATACAACATGAGACTACAAAATCAACTCAAGATGGTTCAAAAGAGAGGGAGTTTCTATCAAACCAAGAATTAGCTCCACATGATGGAGAAGAAGACAAAAAGCACCAAGGTTGGATCTGATCCCTTTGATTTGACTTCCTGGTGAAGGCTTCTTCAAGACTATCATTTGAATCAAAACTGGAAGAAGTAATTGTATGCAGGTAGAATAAACACTTTAAGAACAACGTATGAACAATGACAGGGAAATATTTTGTTAGTATAACTTGATGGGAAGTAAGGTTGATTGTAGGCATGTTCTATTAGATATAAAGGAAGATGTATAACAACATTAGGATATGCTATTAGGAGGAGGCTTTAAACATGTTCACATAATGGCAGTATGATTCTATAAATAGTAGTAGGAAGATGCAAACTATAGTCTCTGGGGCGTATTTTATTAGGTCCAGAGGATCATAAAGGAACAAGAACAATTTGTGAAGGTTTGATAGTCATTTAGACAATGCATACATTGATAGATATGGAAGATGGAAGAAGAAAGATGTAAGGACTCTTTGCGGAATCAGTTTCACAAATGATTGTGGACGACTTTGTCCCTTTGCCATTGATGTCAAAGTGGGAGAGAATACAAACATTAATACAAGAAGTTTGAGAGAGCATCTTCATAGTCAGATAGGGGGAGAATTTCACACTGTTGGTTTTAACCCCGTACAAAAATTACCTGCATATGAATTCTAAAAATAGAAAATAAACAATGGCGAGAGCATAAAACATAAAAAAGATATACACAGAGATTTTCCCCTAGATCCAAAAA
The DNA here is from genome assembly GCA_000404065.3 of Pinus taeda. Taxonomy (NCBI): domain Eukaryota; kingdom Viridiplantae; phylum Streptophyta; class Pinopsida; order Pinales; family Pinaceae; genus Pinus; species Pinus taeda. Next base: position 36,325 of record APFE030232111.1, on the reverse strand, counting down.
CCGAGACTACTAGATTTAGTTTTCATTATATTCCTTTCAATGTTATAATACATATATATACACGCCGAAGCATCCATAAACCCCAATCCATTAACCCTAGATTAGAACATAATCGTAGTTCCCTTGACTGGATCTAAAAAATACCATGGACAGAAAACCATCATGCCTAAAACCATGTGTGAAATCCATTCACACAACCATAGGTAGGTCTGCCCACCTAATATAGGGTCCAAAAACATTTTCCCGGGCTGCTGCCCCGGACCCTGTGTAGGAGGGCTACAACCGCCTGCATACCCCCTCGACAGGGGGCATGCGCCCCCTTGTGACTCTCCTGCTTCACCTGGTGCAACGTACAGGGGGGGCTTCCGCCCCCCGTATGTGTGTGGTATTTGTGGAAATAATATAACACACACCCAACATTCTTCCACTTGTTGTTTTCTTTCCGCATGAGAGCTTAGTCATTGATCCATCCCTGCAACACCCATTGTTTCTCTACACCAAGAGAACTTCTCAGTGCTGACAAAATTTGTCAATGCATCCACAATATTCTTCAAAGTGTTCACCTTTACCAACAACACCTTTTTTTCCTTAACCATATCCCTCACAAAGTGGTACTGAACACAATGTGCTTTGTCTTTGAATGATAAGCAGGGTTTTTTGGTAAGAAAATTGTTGGGTTGTGTTATATTCTTTCCACAACTAGCCCACGTAGTTCACGAGGGGGTTAGAGGGGGGGCAAAGCCCCCCCTTCGTTGTGCCGATTGCGTAGTAGGGGGGG
>APFE030232111.1:16055-32112 GCA_000404065.3 Pinus taeda | reverse complement strand
AACAGGAACAGACCACTCCTTCTTAGGGTTCGCATCAAAAACTAAGTTGAACTCATCCGAAGGATGAGCTTACAAACAAGCATATGTTATCCTCCTCAAGCTTGTAAAAAATAAAGAGGTACTTGCCAGAAATGGTGGGGAAAAAATGAGAAGAATGAGCCTATTTGATATCCTTTTGTCTCAAGAAAAAACCTTACTACCACTCTTGAACACGACACTTATTCATTCACCTGGGTTGGGAAATCCTTTACCTCACAGTTGACCAAGATCATTTGACATCTTTAGCCGGGTTATGGGAGTCGACTTTGAGTCATTCATCACCAAACCATCTGTTGTGTCGTTATTTGTTCAAGAGGTCTGTAAACAAAACATTCAACCGCAAAATACCTATCATTCATCATGTCATCATTGAGTCAGTCCTTGCAGCAACATTTCTTCAACTTGAACTATGATTTCGTGTTGTGGGCTTGCCTGCAACGAGTCGCTTTCTATCGACATCAGCACATTATCTAGAGAGTTGACTTAGAAAATCGTCAGTACCTTGGAGTCTGCATGCATCAATGGCAGGTTTCTCGCCTTTGACGTCAGTTTCATCATTGACTTGCGATCGAAGGATTCCATGAAATGTTCGACACCGACTCATTCATTCACATCTCATGGATTGTGCTGGGTACTTTGAGAACCATTGACATTACTGGTGGTCTCTCTCACTCTTGTTAACAGTTTACATCATTGACTGGTAATCAAGTGGTTTCTACCATGTTCGACATCGACTCATTTATTCACATGGCTAGAATCGTACCAATTCGGGAAGTAGAGATGAAGACCCTGGATCTAGTTTCCACCATCCAGGCTGCGAGGAGTTTTGTATTCATTATGTTGTAGACCAATCATAAACAGATGGCTGCGTCGATACTGTGTCTACACGAGTCTATGATTATGATGTATTATGAAATCATTCTTGTACCAGAATAGTTAGTCCAATAGTTAAAGTTTTTTAATCTGAGTATGGGAATGCCTACCTCAGCATGATATGATCTTATACATGTATTTTGTGTTGAAAATTGCAGGTTCTGACCGAGCTCTCCTCAAGATGATCCTCGAAATGAGAAAGTACTTCACCCTTCCTATATGATATAACACCCTTATCTATTACAAGCTTCGCACTTTAGGGGGAAATCTGTTACACTGAAATTTGTCACCATGACTATCTGCAGTTAATATGGCTCCATCAATAGTCATATTATCCTCCTTGTCAAGCCTCATACCTCTGCTCTGCATGTCAAACTTCAAAAAGAGAGAAAGTCAGTTAAAAACATGTTTATCTCTGGGTACGCAGGTTCTCTCTACCTTGCCTGCGTGTACGCACTCCAAACACACTGTACCTGCGTACTTGTACGCTCTGTAAGCCAAAGGAAGGATGCGTACCCCTGTAAAGGTCAAAAGGCGCAAGTTTCATCTTTAAAAAGTTACTTGTGGTCACTTCTAGAGCCTTCTAGAAGAGTGTTTGACGTGTATTGAGCGCCTCCAGATGGTTAATGCACTCCTATGATAGAGGAACTTATCCCATCAAGAGAGGAGCTACCCCATCCAAAAGAGGGAGAATCCCATTGATGTTGGAACTGAATAACTTCCTCTAGAATACTATAAATACAGGCATTGGGCCAGAGGAGGGGAGGTTGAAAGCTGAACATTCCAAAGGGTAATTGCTGCTGGAATTAGGACTTCCATTGTTGACTTGTGAGGAGAGATCACTATCCTTTCTTGTTGCCATATTGGGAGTGGGTGAGCTTGTCAAAGTAGAGGAAATCTCTTGTTGGACCCTGGGAGGAGCTTGCACAACACCAAGGCTCAGGTTGTAATGGTTCCTTTTTGGTTTCCTTAATACAAATAAGTCCATTCTTCTCAATGATTTGTTGTTAATGAATTATTTCATGTACTCCTTGGTCTATGTGATGAATATGCTTTGTTTTATGAAATATTCAGGTGTTATGTAATCGTTTGCTTTGTTAGTGTATGCAGGTCTTAAAGTGAAGGAGGAGCTCATCTGGATCAGCAAGGCTGGACTGCTACAACAAGCGTTGGACCTAAGGTAAGATCGGAAAACACTTGGTTTCTCATAGAATAATGTATGTTTAGAGAAGGATTGCTCTTGTTTGGTTTGTTTGTCACTAGAGAGTCTTAGACTCCTAGGGAGGTTAGGTTTGTCTGCAAAAATAACTCTTTCTGCATGACACCTCGGACCAAATACCATGGACCAATACCAAAATACCATGAACCAAAACTTAGTTTTCTGACATGTATGCGCCTTTCCTTCTATGAACGTGCATGTGTACATTATATGCGCCTTTGTATATAGTGAACCTGCATGTATATGCGACTTGGTATATAGTGAACCTGCACATACCTTTCTTTCTTCATTCTTGTTGTTTACCTGCTATACTGTGATCTTTCATCTAAGAGAGTTGCCATCAAGGACAACACTTGTGTCATACATGTATCATAATGCCAACAGTCTCCCCCTTTGGACTTGATGGCAACAACCACACCAAGTCACTCTCCCCCTTTGACATCAAGGGCAAAGGGCGGACCATTATATTATCTCGCTTGATATACATTCTACTGTCCATACTCCCCTTGAGTACACGCTGAAATCTCTGATTGAGCTCCCCCTTTGTACATGCTAACATTTATCAATCCGTTCATGGTCCCCCTGAGCACATGTCGAGTACCATATATGATCTGCACCATAAGCATCTATCACCAACATCTAAACCTGTAACATGCAATACCATTCTCTTGGGCAACCAACAATAAGTAGCAAGATGTATCATTTAGCCACATAACCATCATCACCAAAGACTTCTAACCATAATGCCAACAATGCATTATTCGAAGCATATGCTCCCCTTGAACCTGTGCCAACCAACCATGACCGAACCATATCAAACTTCTTTTCCTAAATCTGTTCTGCTGCTTTTTCTTTAGAGCTCCATATATGCAACTCTACTACCTTTAACTCGTGTTTATATGGGACTTCTCTTCATAATAGCTGCGTATGCAAATTGGAATACTGAAGGTTTACACTTTCAACTTCCCTTGGGTCCATTATGTCTGCTAACTGAGTTATGCCACATATTTCTAACACTAATTCTGTCTTCTTCAATACCTGGGATTGAGATGATGTATGCTCCTTTTGCTTTGGTGTTCGAATTTTGCTCCTGCATTCCTTTAATTTATGTCCAAACTTATTACATGCATAACATCTTACATGTTTCATATTCCTTTTATTGCAATCAATAGCTTTGTGACCAAAAATATTGCAAGAAAAACAATATCCCTTAAAGTACCTGGAACGAGATGATCTTTCTGTGTGATGGCCTTGAACCATTCTACTTCTACATCAGGCTGCAGCATGTCCAAGATTATGACATTCATAACATTCAACATTATTCATCGGAGGTAATAAACATCTATCACTTCCACAGTTAGGAGCAAAGGATTTTCTTTGAAGAATTTCTTTCCTTGGTTGTTGCTGAGGTTGACCTCTTATCTCCCTCTTGAGCATTTTAGGTTTTGCATTAGAGTTCCTTGCCTCACCATGTGAGCTAGATTCACCTTCAACAGTTTCATAAAAACCAAGACCAGTTTTGATAGCAGGGGATCTTTGACTACTAAGAATATCATCCAAAATATTAGTATTGTCTTGAAATCATAACAGTTTATCCTTTTCTTCTAATCTACCTTTTAAGATATTTACCTCAACCTGATGTTCTTCTTCCTTTTCGAGGTATTGCTTCTTTATGTTTTCTTCAGCTTTTCTTCCTTTTTCCACTTGTTGCCTTAATTCGAGCACTTCATGTTCTTGTTCTTCAAGAGCTTCTTCATTCTGATTCTTTGATTCTTCAAGATCTTCTTTTAGAGAGAGGATCTTAGATTCAAGCCTCTGGATTGTTATGCTCTGATCTTCTACTACATCCTACAACTGCTCCCTTACTCTGGTTACTATCTCTAGCTGAAATTTTAATCTGGTAACTTCTTCTTTTTCTACGTCATTATTTTCATATGCCATGAGAAGTTTAATTTCTTGATTATCTTCATCACTATTATCATGAGTATAAAAACTTCTATTACCTTCTTCAAACATCTTTCCTTTGTTATGAGGGCATCTAGCAGTGTAATGACCAACTCTACCACAAGAAAAACATTTGGAAGGTAGCTTATCTTTGAACCTTCCAGATCCTTGTTGAAGCTTATTGAAAAAATTTACCTCATATTCTTCTTCAAAAATGTATCTTGATTCATTAAGTTTCTCTTTTCCCTTTGTTGATAATTTAAATGCGGCTTCTCTCATATCTGATGGTCCTCCTTTTCTCATTTCAAAAGAAGTTAAGATTTCGTGAAGTTGTGTCATAGTGATATTCTGCAGATCATGCTTTTCTTCTATGGCAGACACTTTGGGTTCAAATTTAGTAGACAAGGATCTCAAAAATTTCTCAACTAATACAACTTCCTTAATTTCTTCACCCAGATTCTTTATACAATTGACAATCTCATCTATATGTAGGAAGTAATTTGCTATTCTTTCATCACTATGCCTCTTAAGAGTTTCATACTGAATTCTGAGAGTTTGAAGCTTAGCACGTTTTACATGAGCGTCTCCTTCATAGCTTAGAATGATTTTGTCCCATATTTCTTTGGATGATTTGAGCTGCATGACCTTGACAAACTCTGATTTTGACAAACTTGCCAATAATATAGTAACAACTTTGGCATTGATTTCATATTTCTTTCTACCTACTGTATCTACAGGAATTTCTTATGGAAATGTATATCCTCCTTCCACAATTTCCTAGATATCCATTCCAAGAAATTGTAGATATGATGTGGTTCTTATCTTCTAGTAAACAAAATTGCTCCCATTAAAGATTGGTGGTCTGATGGATCCCTCTCTTTCTTGATTACTCATGATGATGGATCTTCCTTCAAGCGATCAATCTTCTTCTGAAGGACCTGCTCTGATGCCAATTATTAAAAATAATACTAAGGAGGGGGGGGGGTGAATCAGTATTATCAAATCAATATCTTTTTCATTTCCATAATTAGAGTCATATACGCTACTTCAGTTAAGGGAACGAAATTGTGTCTAATGCAACTAGCATATATTCAACAAACTTATGATTCAATTAATTCATCATATGTTTATCTATAATCAGTGCATCAAAACTTCATTAACCATATAAATAGTGACCAAGTGCAGTAAAAATAGAACAGACCATCACACATAAGACACACACATGAACACCATGATATAAGGTGGAAACCTAATGCGGGACAAAAACCACCTGCTATTGTTTTCTTTAAGATAAGAAAAACTTGTTTACAATCTTGTATTAGTGCAGAATCATACTAGTATGTAGGCACCCACCTGCAGAAGGCTATAACTTTCTCTCGTTCTCCAGCTTCTACTGGAGGGAGCTACAACCCCCTAGCTCTTGTAATAGCCGATATATTTACTAGTACGTAGGCACCAACCTACAGAAGGCTGCGACCTTCTCTTTTCTTCCAGGGACCACATTTCAACAATTTTCAGACTGGATCCATCAATACAAAATCAATCACCACTGCAATAAGACCATCAACTATATTTTCATCATCAATCTTTGAATCACCCAACTACTGAATCATTGAAACCCTGTGGTCAAAACAGAGTCACGAGAACACAGAGCAGAACCCCGAACCCTGCAACAACCACTAGAATCAACATAAACCTCAAATATCAAATCTCATAATGTATGTTCTACTTGGTTGTGTTGAACCAGCGTGTATACGCCCTTTCACCAAAGGGAACTAGCGTAAAAATATGGAAATAATTACTTATACCTTCGCTGCAATTTTATACTTTATATATACCAATATCATCAGATATAAAGGATAAGACATGCGTCAGTATTCAGATCTGAACTATTCATGATCATACCATATAATGATAATGCATTTTAGTCTTCAATATCCCGGTCCATCAACCTTCATTCACCACATAGGTGCATCCTTAACAAAGCATCACATACCCATAACCTGCATACAAGATCTCACACTTCATCAGATATTCATCACTTTCACACTTGCACTTTGGCTTAATGATCTTCTTCTCCTTATATAGGTTTAGGCCTCTCTCAATACCATGGTCCAAAACCACGTAGGACCAATACCTTGGACCCAATACCTGGGGTCAATACCTCAGACCAAATACCATGGTCCAAATACCACAAACCAAAACTTAGTTTTCCGACATGTACGCGCCTTTCCTTTTGTGAACGTGTGTGTATACGTTATACGCGCCTTTGTATATAGTGAACCTCCGTGTATACGCGAATTGGTATATAGTGAACCTACGTATACTTTTATTTCTTCCTTCTTGTTATATACATACTATACTGTGATCTTTCATCTGAGAGAGTTGCCATCAAGGACAACACTTGTGTCATACTTGTATCATAATGCCAACACTTCTAGTGCTCAACAAGTGATTAACCATACAACACTTTCTAAACCAACCTTGAAACAATATAAATACTTGAGTAACTTTGTGATTGGATTCAAAATGACAACTATCGATATGCACATACTTGCACCTGGTGTGGAATTTTCAGATGTGACAAAATTATATGGTCATCATAACTACAATAGTATATATATATATATATATATATATATACTATTATAGTTACCCACAATTTATATGCCACAAATATACAAAATTTATCAAATAAGTATGTAATTCTAGATCTGTGCATATCTTTGGTGCTCAAGAAAGAAACATTTTTCTTGGATAAATATCGCACTTTAGGATAACGTCTTTAGGTTATTGTGCCATGAAGAGTTGCAAGAGTGTCATGCCATTTGTCGTCTTAGGTCTGCAAATTTGAGATGATGGTCGTATGGATGAGGATCTTCAATCCTTCTTTCTATAATGTAAACTGCTTTTAGGATAAATGCCCTAAAATATAGAACCACCAAGTGGTGCCCTTTCTTGGAGAACCACAGAGATAAAACCTTCTTCCTTATATTTTCCACGACCAAGCTTCTATTTCAGAGAAAATTTCTTCAAGAGATGATCATTTGTATATTTTTTAATTTAAGGATAGATCGAGAGTCATTATATAGACTTCTCATAAATGAAAAGGGCTCTTGAATATGAATTGTTGGAGTAACTTTAGGAGGATTAGTCTTTTTGAAATTTTGTCTAATAATTAATAAAACACTTGTGTTTTAATAAAGTTCCCCTTTTTTAATTTATGGCTTTTATAGTTGATAATGTTTCCTTTCAATTTTAATTTCAATTTCAATTTCAATTTTAATATTAATATTAATAATTTTAATTTTGTTATGAACCTATATCTTTAATTTCCTTTAATTTTTTACTAAGGTGAAAATACCATATGGTCACCCTCTAGGGTTATTTCCTAGAAGTTGAGGGCATTAACTTCAAACTCGGATACCTCTCAAACTAGGAGGCCTCTAGAGTCATACCACATATCGCTGGAAACATATTGATGAGGAGAATGCAAATCCCTTTTGCTGGAAGAGCCCTTCAGAGATCTCGGTCTTTTATAAATTGATTCTAATCTTCCGTAAACGGAACGGAAAGGGCAAGCTTGGTGTGAAGGGAACGTAATGTTCCTGGGGAATAACAAATCCCTAAATTTGGGATCAAATAATGTTGGAGCTGTATTAATGGGCGATGGCTTGATGATACAAGAAGGTAGTTCCATGAGAGCAATAGGAAAAATTGCAATGACATGGATATCCAATCCAAACTCAATGAATTTCCACTTCAAAAGTGCTCGACCGAGTTGGGATATGTCTTTAGTCCAAGCAACCCAAACCCTAGGACCAAGGTTTTCAATCATCCAAAAGTGGAGCTTCCAACTTTATGTAATCTAGGTAATTATTAGAAGCATTCATTTTCAATTTGAAATCAATGACTAGTGTTTTATTCAAATTCAAACCCAAGTTCAATGACAACACCATCGAATAATCTCTCCCTTTTCATTGATGGTAACACATGTACTCCTTCTACAAGTACAACTCCCCATAAGTTCATGCTTCAATCACCTTCTCATTATTTCGACAACCTTATCATGATATATCTCTCCCTTTGACATCAATGGAAAAGGGTGACTCCCCTGACAATATGCCTCCTCCCTATGGACTTGTAACTTTCTTGTTCTCTCCCTTACGAGAATCCTTCTTCTATTTTCCTGAAAATTACTTGTTTAATTAGAAATTCCTTCCTCAATAATTTCTTACAATGATCTTTCTCCTCCTATCATGCTATGCTTCATATGAATTTCCTTTGTTGAATATGGGTCAACTTACCATGACCTTCTACTATTATGTGTTGTTAACTTGCTATCAATGTTAATGACTCCTTTAAGTCCTTCTAATGATAGATCAATATGGACCTGTATTCCATTGAATTTTCTTCTCCCCATGAACCTACTATGGACTTGACATGTATGACTTGAAGATGTTATTCTACCTATGATACCTACCTGTCAACTGTAGACCTGTGCCACATATTGTTGAATAGACTTCCCTTTTTCAATTTTCAGGGAGTCAGCATGTTCGATTCTTCAAAATAATGTATCACCTGAATCTTAGTTCGATCATCCTAACTCATGTCATTATCTAATGTACCTATTGATTTATCATGACCGTTTTCCCTTATGAATCCTAAAAGCACGACTATTCATAATTTCTTATATGCTTGATCTTCTTGTACATATTTTCTTCTCCAAACCTTCTTATACCTGATAGGATTGTCCATGAGAGATTCTATGTTGTACCTGAAATCGCAAGCTATGTGTCGATAGTTATGGAATTTTTAATGTTCAATGTTGAGGTTTCCATTCATGGAATACTCCATCATATATCTACAATCGCGGGGTATATGGCCATAATTAAGACATTTGGAACATTCAATGCTGAACCCATCTAGCATGTACTTTCTACTGACAAAAACATCATGGAACCTGTCTAATGATCCTACAAAATTGCTTCTATGGTTTTTTGAATGATACCTGTCAAAAAAATTACAATTCCTAGCCATATGTCCAAATTAGTACATGAAAAAAAACCATTAAATGGATTAGCATATTTGGATGGTATTCTATATTCGTTCTTCTTTAGAGGTAGTGGTGTAGTATTTTTTTTTCCTTTTCCCTTGGTCACTTCAACATCACTATGTGGATTTGCAACTTCCTTAATCCTTTTTAGTCTTTCATCTTAATTAGCCTTATCATCAATCTGAGTCTGTGAAGTCTTGGATCTTGTGCCTTCGTCATGTGGGGCTTTATCTACTTCTTCTACCTTCATCTTCACTTGAGCCCATTCTTGTTTTTTCTTGTCAATATCCTACAAGTGTCCTTTTTTCCAATCCTTGAACTTGTTGATTTTATTAAAAGTTGTGTCAAGTTATTCTTTCTTTTGAGTAAGGTATCCTTGAAATCTACTTATCAAGATTCGTCTTCATCTTTCTGCTTCTTCTATTTGTAGCTTTAGAAGAGTGACCTTTTCTACTTCTTTTTTGGGAACTTGTATATGTTCCTTTTGCCTTCCATTTTCCTTCCCGAAACGATCTATCTCTAAAATAGTTGTATCTAATTCCTTTTTCTTTTGATAAACATCAAATACATACCTTTTACTAGATTCTTTTTGTTGTCTTATCAAGTCTTTCTCTTTCTTTTCTGATTCTTGTATTGATAGTTTCAATAGAGAAACTTCTTCTTTAAGTGTGTGATTTTTGCTTCTCTGTGTTCTTCCATGCTTTAAAGATATACATTAATTCCTTTCCTTTGTCCTCTTATGATTCTTCTTCATCTTCACTATTTGATTCTTTGACATGAGGATCTACATTGATTATCAACATCCTTATCTTGACCTATATGTTATTGACCTTCATAGAGATCTTGAAGTTTCTCCCAAAGATGTTTGGTGGATGAGAATTGACCAACTTTCACTTTTACAATGCCTAGCAAAGTACTAATAATTACATTTATGGATTTTATATTATATCTTCTAGATTCTTCGGTATATGTATCTTCGAAGACAACAAAGTGCCATACATAATACTTGAGCTATCAAATAAGCTTCCATTCTATTTTTCCATAATAAAAAACTTATTTGAGTACTGAACATAGGAATTAGACCAACATCTTCATTAATGGTAATAAGATCTAAAACTATTTTAATATCTAGAATTTCCTTTGATTCCTTTGTTTGCTTGGAAGCTTTCTTCTTTGACTTTCCCATCTTTGTATTTTGGGAAATGCCTTACAACTGCTAAGTTTCTACTGAAGGAACCTGCTCTAAAACCAATTGTTGGAAATATTGAGAGGAAGTGAATTAGTATTTCCTTGCAATTAGAACTTTATTGATCTTTTTCATACCATTAGTTAATATTCAAAAATATTATTATTATTCAGTATCTGGTATCAAAAATAGTGAACAACACCATACAACAATGCACAATATAGTGACAGTAGAAACAAATATTTTTAGGTGGAGAACCCCCCGTAGGTCAAAAACCATTGAACACTTCTTAGTATTTATCTGCTTCTCTTTAAAATACATAATTACATCAAGTTTTCAGTTTCACCTGAAGAAGACTCCAACCCTCTGATTTATAGCCTCCAACCTATAGGATGTTTCCATGCCCTATTTTACCAAATGAAAATGGGAGGATGTTCCAATGTCCTAGATATCAGTCTCTAACCTGATGAATGCTCTTGCACCCTATATACAAGCTGCAATCGTATGGACACTCCAACTCCCTGTTATTTATCAACACCCATTTAAAGGATGCTCAAATTCCCTGTTGTAAGCTACGACTCACCCTAACACCACCCTGTCACCCTGAAGTGTTCTCAAACTCCAACTTGAAGGTGATTGCAATCACCTCCCTTGCACCACCCTACCACCTTAAGAGTTAGTAGACCACATTTCACAATTTTCAGATTAGATCCCCTTATCCTCTTAATCAATATAGGAAAACTATAAAGAAGATATTGTTGCTCTGCTCAGTAAGGATATCACTAACAAGTTTTCGAAGCCAGACAAATCAACACCACTTTAACTGACCATTGTAAAATATTGTTCACCAAACTGACATATGATTAATAAGAATGCCAAATCAATCCACTATACAAACTACACATCAAACCTTGACTGTCAATATTGCTACATCCATTGATCACTATACAATACACTGTCACTATTGTTTCCACTGCACTACACTTCTCATGAATGAGTATGCACTCAAAGGCTCATGAAGCAATATTGTCCAAATCATTATACCAAGTTGTTAATGTTGTTGCAAGTACCAGGCATTGATTTTTGATGATAACTCAAATTAGGATTCCTTAGGTCATCCCTATGACTTTCTTCCAATTCTCTCAAACTATGCCTAAGGAGGGATACCAACATGCATCTTATGGCTTCTCAGATGTACCTATGAAGGACCTTCCAGATTGTCATACAACATTGTCCCTGTCTCACTGTTTAGCCATACCAAAATATCATTGTAGTCAACTTTCACCAATTCAAATCATTACATTGTATAATCATATCACAGTTGTACCATCTAGATATTATTACTATCACATCAATGAATCAAGCACTTCTACTATCAACGTCATTTTCCAAACCATAAACCATTGTTAAACACCTTCACTGTTGTAGGTATCATTGTTTTGTATTTTTTAGTATAAATTTTAGTTTCAAGGCTTACAACATGTTTCGAGTGTCACTGTCACATCATCATGAAAGTTACCATGTTCAGTCAATACACATTTGGAGAAATGTCAATTTAGGTTATCATTCACACAAGATTTTTGTATGACACAGTCAATGAACATTTTGTTAGGGTATATGACATAGCAAAGGTCATATAACATGATTTATAGTCACATTATATATTTTTATATCATTGTTTTGTATTATTCCAAGGTCCCATAAGGTAACTGTTATGGCATGATGATTAGTTATCACTGTACTTTGGTTCATAATTGCAATGAAAATCTTGTCAACAAGATGCACACAATATTGTTAGATAAATGAACCAAAGTCAATTTGTCATCACAACAACTTAGAAATCAATCATTGGTTTAGTGAATTTGATCCTACCAGTGTGTTGAATATGGAATTAATTATTGGTTTAGTGCATTTGATCCTTGAATTTTTTCACTAATATAATGATATTATTTCCATTGTCTTATCGTGAGAATCAATGTCACATATTGACAATGGGATGTCAATGTCTTACTACAATTTTCTAGGTTGCAGTGTCATATGCATAAAGTGATTAAATTTGGCTTCAAGTTATTGTGACTGTCAATTAAGGGATAAAAAATTTCATTGTCAATCAAGTCAAGGCATCTCATAAGGGTCACTTATCATCAATGTTCCCAAGTGTCACATTTTTCAATAAGCATCAATAATTGCTACAATCAATACTACTACTCTTATACATCAGTCATTAGGTTGCAATCGGGACCTTTTCACATACTATACCATCAAATCATACAACATATATTGGTTCCTTATCCTACCTTTATGCAGGAACAACACTATCAATATCACTCCTGTATGACCAATTTCAAGACACTGCCAAGACTGTTCTTGTCAAATAATTTTTTTTTTCACATGCCTATCAAAACGTCCAGTACTCAACAAGTGATTATCCATAGAACACTTTCTAAACCAACCTTGCAACAATATAAATGCTTGAGTAACCCTAAGATTGGATTCAAAATGTAAACCATCGATATGCACATACTTCCACCAGTTATGAAAATTTTATATGTGACAAAATTCTATGGTTGGACTAACTGCAATATTATATATACATATATATCACTTAAAAAAAAAAACTTTTATTCGTTACAATCTACTTACCCATTGTTGTATGCTGCAAATATACAAATTTTATCAAATATGTAATTATGGAATTTTGCATACATTTTGTTCTCAATAAAGAAACAATTTTGTTGGATAACATCTTTAGGATATTGTGCTATGAAGCGTTGCAAGAGTGTCATGCCATTTGTCATCACAAGTCTACAAATTTGAGATAATGGCCATATGGAGGAGGATCTTCAATCCTTTTGGTTGTACTGTAAAATGTTTTCAGGATAAATGACCTAAAAGATGGAACCACCAAGTTATTCCCAAGGAGAAACATAAAGATAAATCCTTCTTCCTTATATTTTTCAAGATTGAGCTTCTATTTCAGAGCAAATGTCTTCAAGAGATAATGATTTGTATAATTTTTTACTTTAAATGATAGATTGGGAGTCATTATATACACTTCTCATAACTAAAAATATCTCTTGAATATGAATAATTGGAGTATATTTAGGAGGATTATTCCTTTTAAAGTTTTAACTAATATTTAATAAAACTCTAGTGCTTTAATAAAGTTCCCCCTTTTTAATTTATGGTTTTTATATTTGATAAATTTTCTTTTCAATATCAATTTTAATTTTAATTTTAATTTTAATATTAATATTAGTTTTCCATTGATTATGAGCCTTTATGGTTTAATTTCCTTTGACATTTTAACAAGGTTAAAATACCATATTGTCACCCTCTAGGGTTGTTGCCTAGAAGTTGGGTGCATTAACTTCAAATTCGAATATCTCTCAAACTAGGAGGCCTTTCAAGGTGTACCACATATCACCAGAAACTTATCGATGAGGATAATCCAATGACATGGATCTCTAAGTCAAACTTAATTATTTTCAATTTAAAAAATCCTTGAAAAATTCAAGGTATGTCCCTAGTCTAGGGAACCCAAACCCTACGACTAGGGTTTTCAACCATCCAACAATGGAACTTCCAACTTGATGTAGTCTTGACAATTATAAGAAGTGTTCATTATCAATTTGACATCAATATCTAGTGTTTTAGTCAAATTAAAACCTAAGGTTGACATCAATGACAACACAATCCAACAAATTCCACCCTGTAGAGAGTTTTCTATCCTCCTTTAAGAGAGCCATAGCTTGCAAAAGAGATTGAGAAGGGGAGATCCCTATTGATTGATATTGAGAACCATTTCTCAATAAACACTCTTCAAGTTTCATTGATACTTATTTGTAACTCTTCTACTAACAATAATCAATAAAGAGGATCCTTTTCCTACTCCTTTATTGGATTTTTTTGCTTTACAAGCTTGTTTTATATTATTTAGTTCAGTTTACTTTATTTTTTTTATCCATTGTTTCCATTCAATTCAATGATCTGTTAGTCCATGGTTGATCATTAACACCACTCATTTTTTTGTGTATTTCCTTGTATGAAATAATCAGCTACAAGGAAGGTGTATTTAGGATTCATATGTAACTAAACACACCATACAATAGGGTTCATATGTTGAATATATAAAGATAACAATCACGTAATTACATCATGTTGTCACATTTTTCACATATATTTCATGATATTATAACTTATCACTTTAGAGGGTTTCCAACAGATACTTTTGATTTCAATTTCCTTTACTTATAAGGAAAATATCATGAAAAGGTCCTAAAAATTAAGAGCCATTATTCTTAGTGATTTTGTTATCACCGTAAAATTTCTTAGTTGTGACATTTAAAGTAGTCCCACTAAAAGATAACACTATTGGCATTCTTAACCTCATTTGAATCCTTTTCCACCACCATGTGACCTTTGGATCACTAAAAAATGTAAATTCAAACCCTAGTTTTGATGAAAATTGTCCAATACAAATACTAACCTCAATAAGTGTGCTTGGATAGTATGGATAACAACCTCAAAATTTTCACTGCTCGACCAGCAAGTCAATTTTGACTACTTCTAGGCCAAATTTACTAAAATGGGAAATTAGTTATATGTAGATCATTGTAAACCATATTTGGTATTGTTATCCCTAATATAATAATATCTAACAATTATTTGATACCATGCCATGGCCGAATTTAACCGTTATTTTCCATATAGATAAATCATTGATGTAAATCCTATTGAAAACGCAACAAGATGATGGAGCTTAGTGAAAAGAAGTCACCTTCACTAAGTGTGCCCGCAGGCTATTTTCAGCGCAAAGTCTATTTTTATACTGTCTATTTTTAGACATATATATCATGGTCTATGAGTTGCAGGATTCTATTTGTGGATGATTGGTAATGTTGGTAAAAATAGATGGACTTCTATTTTTAGACATGGGCGGAGTCTATTTTTAGACTGCCAGTCTAAAAATAGAACAATCGAATATTATTAGCTCTTAATAATATTTGGACTATAAGCATTATCTTATCCTCTTGGAGCACTTCAGTTCGAGCTACGGATGTGGCACATGCAACTGCCAGAAGGAAATACACTTTTCTTATGGGTTAGTTGAGCTATTGCAAGAAGGACTTCAGTTAGAACTCAAGTGATTGAGTTTGGTGGAGTTGAATGAGGAGTTGATGGAGTTGTGTTCAGTTTGACTTAGTTGAACTAGTTGTATTTAGTATAACTAACAAATACACTAGTGATGAGTGGTGTGAATTAATTATTAATTAATTCACTAATTATTAACTCATAAATCAACTAAAGAATACATCAGTTAACTCAGTGCATGGACAGTTGAGTGGAGACAAGTGTTAGAGGTGAGTGAAAGGGCAAGACAGCTGTCAGTTGTGACTATAGTTGTGCGTGAGATTTGCACAATCAATGGATTGAGTATTGCCAATGAGGATTGCGTGGTACAGCCAAAGGAAATACGAGCTTGGATCAGCCATTCTCATCTATTCTCATGCAGGATTGTGCAGTGGAGGCAGGCAAGCAACAGAGGAGATTTGAACCTGTGATTGATTCATATCTGAGCTAGTTTGTGTGTAACAGGTGGAGATACTACTGAGTACTTGCGAGGAGTATTGTACTATGTATTGTTACATGTTCTCAATCAATATAATATATAGATAGTTGGGGGTTTTCAGCTGTATGCTTTCCCCGTGATATACTGTGTTGATATGTGTGATTGATG
>APFE030232111.1:1235-11608 GCA_000404065.3 Pinus taeda | reverse complement strand
CTATTTTTAGACTGCTAGTCAAAAAATAGAACAGTCGAATATTATTAGCTCTTAATAATATTTGGACTATAAACATTATCTTATCCTCTTGCAGCACTTCAGTTTGAGCTACGGATGTGGCATATGCAACTGCCAGAAGGAAATACGCTTTTCCTATGGGTTAGTTGAGCTATTGCATGATGGACTTCAGTTGGAACTCAAGTGATTGAGTTTGGTGGAGTTGATTGAGGAGTTGATGGAGTTGTGTTCAGTTTGACTTAGTTGAACTAGTTGTATTTAGTCTAACTGACAAATGCACTAGTGATGAGTGGTGTGAATTAATTATTAATTAATTCACTAATTATTAACTCATAAATCAACTAAATAATACATCAGTTAACTCAGTGCATGGATAGTTCAGTGGTGACAAGTGTTAGAGGTGAGTGAAATGGAAAGACAACTGTCAATTGTGACTATAGTTGTGCATGTGATTTGCACAATAAATGGAATGAGTATTGCCAATGAGGATTGCGTGGTATAGCCAAGGGAAATACGAATTTGGATCAGCCATTCTCATCTATTCTCATGCAATATTGTGCAGCGGAGGGAGGCAAGCATCGGAGGAGATTTGAACCAGTGATTGATTCAGATCTGAGCTAGTTTGTGTGTAACAGGTGGAGATAGTACTGAGTACTTGCGAGGAGTATTGTACTATGTATTGTTACATGTTCTCAATCAATATAATATACATATAGTTGGGGGTTTTCAGCTGTATGATTTCCCCATGATATACTTTGTTGATATGTGTGATTGATGTTTCAATGTGCACATGTGATTGATGTTTTATTTCTGCAAATTGATGATCAACGTAGAGGAGGTTATGTATTATGCATGATTCCGCAAATAGTGTATAATCAGGATAATCTCTGTGAATAAGTCTCATATTATTCAAAATTTCTACAACTCCATCCATCCATAGTCATAATAAGATTATGATCCCACAATTCTCACTAGATACTTGAGGACCTATTCCTCTTGAGAAAGTTTTTGTTTAGGTATCCTTCTCATATACCAAGGAAGGGATCATCTACACACACAAAGGAAGCCAAAAGGAAGCCAATGGCCCATCCCAAAGATGCGATGGAGGTTATTATATTCATTTATTTTTCTTTACAAGTGTTATCTTGGCCTTATTTATTTCATAATGGATTTATTATTTTACTCTTTCTAAACTTTTGTTCATGTTAATTATTTTCTTTTATGCTTTGCGCCTTTTATTTCATGAATAATGTATGTTTGATAATGTTAGATGTAGCTTAGTTTTGGGGTTTCTAGTTCTAAAACCCTTTGTTTCTTATGCTTAAACCATAACCATTAATTTTTCTTATTATGTATGAATTTGTCATAAATTTCACACAACTTATAATCATTGCAACCCTAATATGAATTCAACACCATCCACCCGATTTACAATAATTGTATTATCTAATAAGTACAACCCCAAAGTGAGCTTAATATTATGTAACTTTCCTAGAAAATTTATGCCACCTCCAGCTGCAATCATTACCTAAATCTCTATTTCTTGATATATAAAGCAATTAAGAAGTTCAACCAATTTGCAATTAATGAAGTTATGGCTATTACTAGAATTGATCAACATTGTTACCTTTTTATTTTTGATATACCCATATATCTTGACAGTTTGGGAGTGGTAATGCTAACCACTACATGAAAAATATCGTTGGATTAGTCTCTTATAATTCTATATCTTGCAATAATTCTAGTTCTTTATCTTCTTCCTCTTCACAATTAATATATAATAATTTCTCTCATTTCACTTATACAACTTATTATGCGTTATGTCACAAATGAATTAACATAGTCCATTTACTCTTCTTTCATTTATGTGGTGAGGTTTCAACCTTATCCATTGCGTGAGGTGAGGAGAGGGAACATTTTTCTCTCTATAGTTGTTAGGGTCCCCCTTGATCCAAGTGGATGTTGGTGGCCACCCACCTATCCCACTAGACCCCCAAAACTATCTCTGTCAGTTTTTCAGTTTCCTTAATTGTAGCATAGTTTACTATTTTTAGCATTTTTTCGGGTCCTGAACTTCCGGTGCTGTTTTGAGGCCGTAAACGATATTTTTTGGGAAATATGCAAGCAACATCCATGGATCAATGTTGCTCTTCCCAAATTTTTAGTTCTCAGATAGATCTTTCTAATGAGATATTGTGCATGTCAAACAGAGATCGTATGCCAAAACAAACCTGGGAAGTTGATGTACCAATTTACTCAAAATGGGGCCCACAGTTTGGCGTTTCATCTCTTAGGGTTAGGATTTTGGATGTTTAGGGTTTTCCATTGTTTCTTAACAATAAATAGGCCTTTAAGCCTCATTGTAACATAGTTTAGAGGCATGTAGCTGCGACATCTCTTCTCAGAGATAAGCTACCATCGCCCTAGCTGGCTTATTACAATTTTTGTTTGTAAGCATATTTCAGAATTTTACATTAATGAAACAAAGTATTATTTCCGTTGCATCTTTGTGTATATGGTTATCTCTGTATCTTGTTGCAATCCTATTTAAATTCAGATCAATGGTATTAGAGTGGTCTACTTTTTCTCTGTTTTTCTTTGCATGTTCCTAACAAGGTCAAGATATAAGGAGTTAGGGCTTGAACTAGTCAAACCTTTGCAAGACCAACCTTGCAAATATCGATGGCCTCCCATGGCAAATGAAAAGAAATACGAGCGGGTAGGAAATCCTATCAAATGCTTGCTCGAAGAAGCCCTCAATCAACAAAGGAACGTGATGATGGATAGTTTTGCCCAAATCCTTCAGCGGCTACCAAGGCGTGACGCATTGGCTTCCAACAGCTACTCTAGAAACACCACACTATTTAGGGTACAAGTTAATTTTGAAATCCCCATATTTGAGAGTCAGATAGACGTAGATGCCATAGATAAATGGTTAAATCTACTACAAGGGTATTTTTTTGTTCATGATTTTTCCAGCAGGGAAAAGACTATTTTACTCTTCTCAAAGCAACCCCCCACGTCAAGGACTAGTGGGAAACCTACTGCGAGCAAAGGATGAAAGTACAGGCTCACTATTTTCAGCCACACCGACTTGGAATTCATTCCGGGATGCCATCAAGGAGCAGTACTACCTTGTAAAAATCTATGAGGACAATTACGTAAAGTGGACCACATTGCGACAGGGAAGGGACCAAGATGTGCCAAAGTTCACAAACATTTTTCATACCCTTCACACATAGTTGGGTATCAAGGATTCTGAGCTACATGTGGTGCTCAAATACTGTGGCTACCTACATAGAGACATCCAGGAAGAGATGGAGTTCTTGAACATCTCATCACTCAGCACAGCATACCGATATGTTGTCAAAATCGAGCAAAATCTTAAATAGAAGAAGTGAGACTTTGGATCTACGAATCCAAAGCAATGGAAAGGCTTCCCCAAATCACAAAACCAAGGACAAAGCTAAGATGGGGCAACCCAAGACATCCCGTCGAAGCTACAAGAATGGAAAAACACCAGAAAGTCAAAGAAGGACACAGGAAAGTGGTGTGAGTTCCACAAGAGCCCCACTCACAACACAAGTGAGTGTCAGACCAAGTAGTCCCTAGTGGACGAGTTGAAGGCTTCAGAATCAGATGCATGTTCTGACACTGAGTGAGAACTCGGCAAGGGGAACGGTTGTCAGCAAAGGGAATAAGATCGTTGATGTAGAGTCTAGCACCATTGTTACCACTACCAAGATCCAGAAGAATGAGCCCGAAGATCCAGAGGAGGGGGAGCGTCTTTCCCACTCATGGATGTGGGTGAAGGGTTCGCTGCTGCAATTCATTGTCGACAGTGGTAGCCAAAAGAACCTCATTTCAACAGAGGTCATGAAGCAATTGGGCCTATTGACTACACCACATGTGCAGCCGTATAGCATCAAGTGTCTTCACCAAGGATGAGATCTCAGAGTTCGCTAGAAGTATTGCCTTCCCTATAGCATCAATCCCTTCACAGATGAGGTATTGTGTGATGTTGCACCTTTGGATGTTTGTGATGTATTATTAGGCTAACCATACTTGTGGAGGCGACATGCTATGTATGAGTCAAGGCCTAGATTTGTTACTATTTCTTTGTGTAATTCATTATACAGGATACCGGAGGTAGCCCCACCTATCGCCACCTCTTTGATCACTGCTAGGAAAGGTAGCAAGCTCATCTCCAAGACTAGGAAATTCATTTTCTATCTAGTTCACTCCCAAAGTAAGGGGAAGATCGTTGCCACATCCATGACCCCCGTGAAAGGTTCCTCCACGTAGCAACAACAACAGTAGAAGGATACGGTCATGAAAACAGACAGGACATCTTCTCCTCACCCACAGGGGTACCACACAAGTTTCAAGTGGGCGATAAAGTTTGGTTGCATCTACAGAAAGAACGCCTTACAAGAGCCCACAAAAGCTCAGACCATTGCGACATGGTCCTTACACCAGTAACAAGGCTATGGGGAATAATGATTTGGAGCAAAACATTCCCCCATTCCTTCGCCCTCTGTTAGCCGGATAAATCATTCTTGCGGACAAGACCGATCTCCCTAGTATCTAATGATATCTAGCAACAAAGAGCACAAGCAAAACTATTTTTCTATAAACATGTTTGAATTCATTAATGAATACTAAGAAGTGTAAAAGAGCCTACCTCGGTCCAATGCTTGTTTGAGGCAGTTTTATCCCAACAACTTCAAGAAATTCTTTTTTAATAACCTGCATACACAAACAAGCACACATAAAAGCATACCTATGTGTAACAAAACATGCTCATTATGAAGATCAAGGAGCTCATAAAACAAACCATTAGAGACAGTTCATTGAGAAAAACAAACTTGATTGTATTAACTTTATGAATAAAGGAACTTTACAACCTTTGCCTTGATGTTGTACAAGTCCTTTCCAGGGTCCAGCAGGGGTCTTCTCTACTTTGACAAGCCTAACTCACTTCCCAAATGACATGAAAGGTATGTGATCTCTCCTCTCACAAGCTCAAAAAGGAAGCCTAGTTTTCAGCAGCATTCACCCTCAAGAATCTTCAGCTTTCAACCTCTTCTACAACCAGCCCAATGCATGAATTTATAGTGCAAATGGAGTAAGTTGCAGGTCCACCATTGAAGGGATAAGTTCCTCCTTCAATGGGATAAGCACCTCATATCATGTAGTTAGCTCCCTTAGTTATGGAATGGATGAACCAAGGTGGAACGGACTTGCCAGCGTAATATTCCTTCTGGAAGTGTCTAGAAGTGACCCAAGATGAGTTTTTAAGAATGAATTCATGCATTTTTAACTTTTACAGGGGTTCGCACCCATTACTCAATATACAGAGCGATCAGGTTCGCAGGAAACATGACCATTAGGTGCGGCACCGCAGGAAATGCTAGGAGAAAGTGCGAAACCAGGATTTGAGATATTGTTAAGGTCTTTCTCCCATTTTCAAGGCTTGACATGAAGAGCTGAGGTTTAAAACTTGCAAAGGAGGTATTTATGAGTATTGATGGACTCACACAAACTGTAGAAAGTCATGGTGATAATTTTTTGTGTAACAGATTGTCCCCTAAAGTGCGAAGTCTGTAGTAGATGAGGATGGTTTTTGATCATCTAAGAAGAGTGAAGGAATTTATCATTTCAAGGATTTTCTTGTGGATACCCCAGTCAAGCCTGTAAAAACATTCAATGCAAAATATATATAGTTGAACATATCATTGTTGAGGTAGGCATTCCCATACTCAGATCAAAACTAACTAAGAATTATCTAAAAATTGCTCTGATACAGGAATGATTTTGTATTACATCACAAGTAGGAACACATGGACACAGCATGGATGCAACCATCTATTTATGAATAGTCCACTATATAATGATAACAAAATTCCTCGCAGCCTGGATGGTGGAAACTAGATCCAGGGTCTTCATTTCTACTTTCCGAACTAGTACGATTCTACCAATGTGAATGAATGTGTCAAAGTCGAACATGGGAGAAACCACTTGATTATCAGTCAATGATGTAAACTATTAACAAGTGTGACAGGAACCACCAGTAATGTCAATGGCCCTCAAAGTACCGAGTACAATCCATGAGATGTGAATGAATGTGTTGATGTCGAACATGTCACGGAATCCTTTGATCGAAGGTCAACGATGCAACCTGTCGTCAAAGGTGAGAAGCCTGCCATTGAGGCATGAAGATTCCAAGGTATTGATGATTTCTAGATCATATTTCTAGATAATTAGTTGGAGTCGATAGAAAGCGATCTGTCATAGGCAAGCCCATAACACGAAATCATAGATCAAGTCTGAAGAAATATATTTAGCAAGAACTAACTCAGGGGTGGTCAATGATGGATGAAAAATATTTTGTAGGTGAATGGTTTAATTGCACAGACCTCTTGAACACGTAACGACACAGTAGATGGCTTGGTGATAGTTGACCCGAATTTAATACCCGGAAATCGGCTGAAGACTTTCAAAATGGTTTAATTAACTGTTAGGTAAAGGATTTCCCAACCCAGGTGGATAAAAGTGTCGTGTTCAAGAGTGATGCAAAGTTTTTTGAAACACAGAGTACAACAAACAGGTTCATTTTTCTCCTTTTCCCCCACCATTTTTGGCAAGTACCTCTTTATTTTCGACAAGCTTGAGGAGGATAATATTTTCTTGGTTATAATCTCATCCTTTGGATGAGTCCAACTTAGTTTAGATTCAAACCCTAAGGAGTGGTTTGTTCCTATTTCTAATTGAATAGGTCCTTTACTGTGAAATTTTAATGAGTCCAGTATAGGAGAAACTCAGTGTTTTTCAATTTTAGGGAGTCAGAAGAAAAACTTAAGAAAACTCCACGGTTGTCCTTTTTCGTAAATTTGTGTCTCCGAAGCCCGAAAAAAGTATAAAATAATACTTGAGAGAACTGCTTGATCATTATGACCAAGGAGTACTTTTCATGATTAGTGCCTTCAAACTGAAAAAGTAAAAAAGTGATCGTAAACACGTCGTTTTATTACCAATATCGAACTTGAAATGACAAAATTCCGGCAATATTTTCATGTTGGTACAGTCAGAAAAGAGCTGTAAAGGACTGTCTTTGTAATTCCATTTTAACGAGTCTACAAAGAAACACTCGGCAATCTTTTCATTTTTATGAGTCCGAAAAGAGCTTAAAGAGGACTCCTATGTGTTTTTTGTTGAAAATGATCAATTTCACCTGGATCCCCAATATTCTGCACAAAAAAGTACAAACATTACTCATATCTGTTTAAAAATAATAAAAATGCACCAAAATGACCTTTTCAAAGTAAAAAATAAATAAATTTTAATTTATTTATTCAAAAAATCTTATAAAAAAGGGCTTTTACAAGTTCATTTTTATCGTTTACCTTTGGAGTAAAAAGTAAGAGCTTTTGGTAAAACACTTCCCATGGAGAATGCGCAAAATCCGACCGCTGGAATCGAGAATCATCTTCTCCAGGTAATCCACAATGTCCCTGACTTGCATTTCATCCATTTGAAATTTTGTTTTAGGGTATAGATTTTCATTTTTGGAGGAAATTTAGGGCAAAAAGTCACCCGTGGTTGTTGCGCAGGGGCACCATGTGGCCCCTGTGCACCCCGACTTTTATGTGCGCATAGAAAAGTCGGGGTGTCGCACCTCGCCTTAAGGAGAAGTGCGCACCTACGCACTGTCTCTAAAGGGATGGGTGCGAACCCCGCAAAATGTGGATTTTGAACCCTATTTTTTCCATTTTTGACCCATAGAATTTTGGAATGAAAATTCTAATCCACCTATTTTGCAATGTAGGTACACAATATGCTTGTTTGGTGGGAAAGAGAGCATGAGGACGTGGATCAGGCTGCACTACTCCATCCGCCTTCATTACAGGCATTGAGAGCATGCAGGATTTTCAAATTTTGGACCATACGTGGCATGAGGGCACAAGTAGAATTTTTACAATGGCTAGTGAACAGGTGGAGCATTGAGGACCAGTGCTTCATTATTTGCGGAAACCAGCTCAAAATCGAGTCGGATGACATATATTTTTTGGCTGGCCTGCCCAAGAGAGGCGAGCAATTATCTATGTTCAGATCTAGGCCAGGTGGCCAATATGTCGCTAGTCTCTGACTAGAGTTCTGTAATAACCAGGATCCGGACAAACAGATAGATGTGAAAACCATCTCCCACCCTGAACTGAAGGTCATTGCTTTTACTATTACCAGACTCTGCGGGAGCGCAACATTGCATCTAGCCACAAGCTCCCAGATGCACATGGCAATGGACTACTTCTGAGGCACCATTTTCAACTGGTACGATGTTGTATTGGTAAATGTGAAGGGCCAATTGACTAAGGCGAAGAATAGGTAGCTAAAGAACTTTGGTTATGGTTATTTAGTTGTCAGCTTTTCCCTAGAGAGGGTATCGATGCTGGTTCCACAACAACTGAGATTGTTCGATTCACCCCAGAGTATTTCTGTTTGTTAGAGAACCAACTTTTTATTATTCAGGATTTTCCATACACTGGGATGGATTATCGCGGTGACCCCAACATGACTCTTCCACCAGGAGAGCAATGGGATGACAGAGGTAAAAAATGTTTTTCAAAATTTTAATTTTATATGTATGTTTTTGTATTTTTAACAAGCGTCTCAAAACTAATAGTAAAAGTTTTAAATGCAGATGTGGGTCCACGAAAACTAGCCGCTCTCCAGCCTTATGATCGGAGACAACCAGCTATCATAGCACCGGCCCCACAGGACCAGACAACAGAGACGTTGGCTGAGTTGGAGAGTCATCTAGAGCGCTTGACGTAGATATTCCAGAGACCAGCATAGATGACATTCCACTTCGGCTTCAGTGCTATATGATTGGGGTACCATGACCTTTTAGGAGGTTCCTGTTGAGTTTGTAACAAGATGATGGAGCTTAGTGAAAAGAGTCACCTTCACTAAGTGGGCCCGTAGGCTATTTTTGGCGCAAGTCTATTTTTAGACTATGTCTATTTTTAGACATATGGATCATGTCTATGGATTGCAGGTTGTTGTTTATGGATGATTGATCAAGTTGAGAAAATAGATAGACTTCTATTTTTGATGAAAGTGTGAGTGATCACAGTGTGAGTGATAAAGTCTATTTTTAGACTGGCTGTCAAAAATAGAAAAGTCAAATATTATTATCTCACAATAATATTTGGACTATAAACTTTGTCTTATTCTCTTGGAGCACTTCAGTTTGAGCTACGGATGTGGCACATGCAGTTGCAGAAGGAAATACGTTTTTCTTATGGTTTAGTTGAGTTTTTGCATGCATGACTTCAGTTAGAACTCAATGAGTTGAGTTTGGTGGAGTTGATGTGGAGTTGATGGAGTTGTGTTCAGTTTAGCTTTGTTAAACTGGTTGTATTTAGTCTAACTGGCAAATAGACTAGAGATGAGTTGGGTGAATTAGTTATTAATTAATTCACAAGTTATTAACTCATAATACAACTAATGAATACATCAGTTAACTCAGTTGCATGTCAGTGCATGTTCAGTTCAGCAGGGACAGGTGTTAGAGAATCAGATTGGTATCAGTTGTGACTATAGTTGTGCATCAGATCTTGCACAATCAAGGGGTTGAGTATGCCAATGAGTTTGCTCACGTATTTGCCCACATTTTAGCTTGTGCTCACGTGATTTAGCCAAGTAAATACGTGGTTGCCTTGGAATTATCATCAGTTCGTGCAGGTATTGAGCAGCGGAGGCAGGCAAGCAGCAGAAGAGATTTGAGCCAGTGATTGATTCAGATTTGAGTTGTATTGTGTGTAATAGGTGGAGCTGGTACTGGATTGCTTGTGATAAGCATTGTACTTTGTAATGTTACATGACTCAATCATTAATATACAGATAGTTGGGGTTTTTAGCGACATGTTTTCCCTGGGATACATACTGTGTTAATGTGTGAATGCTCTTGATGTTTCATTGTTATTGATGCTGCTATATTGATGATCAACGTAGAGGAGCTTATGTATTGTGTATGTTTTCCGCAATAGTACATGATCAGGATAATCTCCATTGAATATGTGTTAAATTATTCAAAATTTCTACATGGTATCAGAGCTGTTGATCATCAGATTTACTATTCAGGAAGTGTTTACATTCTATTTCTCTAGGTAGAGCCTGTAATCGAGCCAGGTAGCCTCTGGATTCATCCTTCCTTTGGAAGGTGAAATATCCGGTCAAAGACCATATAGTCAATCTCTGTACGAGAAATATTGTGTTCTCACGAATCTTAGATCCGAGGCGGTTGAGTTGGTTGCTGGTGGAATTCGAATTTGCAGCAGTATTTTCTTGGT